>OX335697.1:11042860-11044045 GCA_946894065.1 Acleris literana | reverse complement strand
GGAAGTCCCCAACCACCGGCACTACGATAGCCACCATTTCATCCGACGCCCCTACCCAATTAGGTAGAGGGGGGACGAAATAGGGCTCCGCAACAACCGCCACGCCAATCGCCCACTCCGCCATAGTCTGCATGAGCAGATCTTGAGCTCTGGCGGAGTGGTTGGCGTTTATCTGCAGGACCTCTAAATGCCGGTGTGCTGGCATTTAGTGGTCCATGCGGTTGTCCTCTGCTAGCCGGCCGGCGGCTACCTCTGTGTGGGAAGGGGGAGGCTGAGGACGACGGGGGGGTCGCGTCCTCAGGTCCCTACCTCTAGTTTCCGGGGGGAAACAACTATCTCCCCCCATAGAGTGGTCAGCTGGAAGTTTTGCATGGGCGCACACCACGCACCATGCCTTTTCTTCCCAGCACTCTCTTGCTATGTGCCCCTCCCTGCTGCACCGGTAGCAGGATTTTGACCGGTCAACGCTGGAGGGGCATGTCTCTCGTGTGTGACCAACACCCATGCATCTGTAGCACCGCATAGGTGCTGGTCCAATCCTATTGATCTTGGCGGACGCCCAACCCACCTTGATCCGCCCTATCGCCAGGAGGGTTTTGGCCACCCGCACTGGGCACTGGATCAAAACAGATCCAGTTCCGTCGTACAGGGGGCGAATGCCCCCTACCTTTATTTGGGCCTGGTCACAGGCTCCTGCATGGGCAACGGCCAGCGCCACGGACTCCTTTGTCGCCGACTCATCTAGGCCGGCGATTTGGAGTCCGGTCTTTTTTGTAACGCGGCTCACGTCGGCCACGTCACCTACAATCTGCTGCAGTTTAGCAGCAAGATTATCAGCCGCATTCTCCTGGTCCTCTCCGGGGACTTCGATTACACGGGCCCCCGTCATAGAGGACCTGACCTTTACATGCTGCAGGCCCACTTCCTCCAAGCTCAGGGCGTTGATCGCCCTGGCCATAGTGGCCTGTAGCGTGGTGGTGTTGGTGGCATCCTTTTTTAATGACACCACCACCGCCGCCGTCCTTGGAACGGCCAGCGCCCTCACTTTAGGCGCTGCCGTCTTTTTCTTGGGTGGCGCTTTGGGCGCTCTTGTCGAGGGGGCAGGCTTGGCTTTCGCCATGCCCTTCCCCTTCCCTTTCCCCTTCTTTACCACATCCACCCAGGATTCCTTAGGTGGACGTGGCG
>OX335697.1:11030360-11032860 GCA_946894065.1 Acleris literana | reverse complement strand
TAACCTAACCTAACCTAACCTAACCTAACCTAACCTAACCTAACCTAACCTAACCTAACCTAACCTAACCTAACCTAACCTAACCTAACCTAACCTAACCTAACCTAACCTAACCTAACCTAACCTAACCTAACCTAACCTAACCTAACCTAACCTAACCTAACCTAACCTAACCTAACCTAACCTAACCTAACCTAACCTAACCTAACCTAACCTAACCTAACCTAACCTAACCTAACCTAACCTAACCTAACCTAACCTAACCTAACCTAACCTAACCTAACCTAACCTAACCTAACCTAACCTAACCTAACCTAACCTAACCTAACCTAACCTAACCTAACCTAACCTAACCTAACCTAACCTAACCTAACCTAACCTAACCTAACCTAACCTAACCTAACCTAACCTAACCTAACCTAACCTAACCTAACCTAACCTAACCTAACCTAACCTAACCTAACCTAACCTAACCTAACCTAACCTAACCTAACCTAACCTAACCTAACCTAACCTAACCTAACCTAACCTAACCTAACCTAACCTAACCTAACCTAACCTAACCTAACCTAACCTAACCTAACCTAACCTAACCTAACCTAACCTAACCTAACCTAACCTAACCTAACCTAACCTAACCTAACCTAACCTAACCTAACCTAACCTAACCTAACCTAACCTAACCTAACCTAACCTAACCTAACCTAACCTAACCTAACCTAACCTAACCTAACCTAACCTAACCTAACCTAACCTAACCTAACCTAACCTAACCTAACCTAACCTAACCTAACCTAACCTAACCTAACCTAACCTAACCTAACCTAACCTAACCTAACCTAACCTAACCTAACCTAACCTAACCTAACCTAACCTAACCTAACCTAACCTAACCTAACCTAACCTAACCTAACCTAACCTAACCTAACCTAACCTAACCTAACCTAACCTAACCTAACCTAACCTAACCTAACCTAACCTAACCTAACCTAACCTAACCTAACCTAACCTAACCTAACCTAACCTAACCTAACCTAACCTAACCTAACCTAACCTAACCTAACCTAACCTAACCTAACCTAACCTAACCTAACCTAACCTAACCTAACCTAACCTAACCTAACCTAACCTAACCTAACCTAACCTAACCTAACCTAACCTAACCTAACCTAACCTAACCTAACCTAACCTAACCTAACCTAACCTAACCTAACCTAACCTAACCTAACCTAACCTAACCTAACCTAACCTAACCTAACCTAACCTAACCTAACCTAACCTAACCTAACCTAACCTAACCTAACCTAACCTAACCTAACCTAACCTAACCTAACCTAACCTAACCTAACCTAACCTAACCTAACCTAACCTAACCTAACCTAACCTAACCTAACCTAACCTAACCTAACCTAACCTAACCTAACCTAACCTAACCTAACCTAACCTAACCTAACCTAACCTAACCTAACCTAACCTAACCTAACCTAACCTAACCTAACCTAACCTAACCTAACCTAACCTAACCTAACCTAACCTAACCTAACCTAACCTAACCTAACCTAACCTAACCTAACCTAACCTAACCTAACCTAACCTAACCTAACCTAACCTAACCTAACCTAACCTAACCTAACCTAACCTAACCTAACCTAACCTAACCTAACCTAACCTAACCTAACCTAACCTAACCTAACCTAACCTAACCTAACCTAACCTAACCTAACCTAACCTAACCTAACCTAACCTAACCTAACCTAACCTAACCTAACCTAACCTAACCTAACCTAACCTAACCTAACCTAACCTAACCTAACCTAACCTAACCTAACCTAACCTAACCTAACCTAACCTAACCTAACCTAACCTAACCTAACCTAACCTAACCTAACCTAACCTAACCTAACCTAACCTAACCTAACCTAACCTAACCTAACCTAACCTAACCTAACCTAACCTAACCTAACCTAACCTAACCTAACCTAACCTAACCTAACCTAACCTAACCTAACCTAACCTAACCTAACCTAACCTAACCTAACCTAACCTAACCTAACCTAACCTAACCTAACCTAACCTAACCTAACCTAACCTAACCTAACCTAACCTAACCTAACCTAACCTAACCTAACCTAACCTAACCTAACCTAACCTAACCTAACCTAACCTAACCTAACCTAACCTAACCTAACCTAACCTAACCTAACCTAACCTAACCTAACCTAACCTAACCTAACCTAACCTAACCTAACCTAACCTAACCTAACCTAACCTAACCTAACCTAACCTAACCTAACCTAACCTAACCTAACCTAACCTAACCTAACCTAACCTAACCTAACCTAACCTAACCTAACCTAACCTAACCTAACCTAACCTAACCTAACCTAACCTAACCTAACCTAACCTAACCTAACCTAACCTAACCTAACCTAACCTAACCTAACCTAACCTAACCTAACCTAACCTAACCTAACCTAACCTAACCTAACCTAACCTAACC
>OX335697.1:10727860-11025360 GCA_946894065.1 Acleris literana | reverse complement strand
GCGGATCTACCACCAACTTTTGCCTTCTCCTATCTTCCTCCACTTGTGTTCGGAGGTCTGCCAGCTCCTTGCGTAGCCCCTCCATCTCCTCCCGCAGCCTTTTATTTTCAGCGTGCATTCGCACCGTCTCGTCTGAGACGCAGCGGACCATCAGGACCTCACACGCGTCCTTAATATTGTCCGCTGCGTCTTTGAGGACACGTACGTATGTCCCTTTCAAGTTTTTCGAGGAAGTTGCCACCTTATGGATGGCGACCACACTCTCCTGTACCAACTTAATCAACGAGTTGGCGCTATCAGCATCGACGCTCGTCTCAGGAAGCTGAGACGAGGGAGCAGATTTGTTCCTCAATTGGCGGGTTGAGGCAATGAGCTCCGACTCTGCTTCGAGCATCATTCTTTCTCGTTCGGCCTCTACCAACGCCATCTTCGCTTTCGCTAAGCCAACATACTCCCCAGTTGTGGGGGGGCGGCCTCGCCCTCTTTTTAAAAGCGGCTTATTTGGCCCAGCGCCAGCACGCGTTTCCTCCTCACCGTCTCCGGTATCCACAATTCGACGTTTTCGCCGTTGTTCTGAACGTCCTTCGAAATTTCGGACACTCGTTTCCGAGTTCCCCTCCTCTTCACTAGTACTGTACGTACTGTCGTCTATCTCTTCATCTGTGTATGTAAAGTTTTTGTTTTTATATTTATCCATTTTAGTCCCACGAGTCGGGTCGTTACTAGTCCACTCCCGGGTGACGCCCATCCCAGGAGTAAGGCTATATACTAGCAGAGGTCGCCTGGTGTCTGCAGGTTTTTACGACTTTGCTGTCGGGTTTTATAGAGTTTTCCATCTCGCGGGCCGGCCAATGAAGGCAAGCCCTCCGTTCTAGCAACTTGCAACTACCCCATTACGTCGCTGGATGGGGTTGTTGAAGCAAGACGCCAGAGTACGGGTACTAGAGGAGTCGACGTCCTCCTCTAGTTTTGGGCGGTAAGTGCTCGACGGCAGTGTAAGTGCACGCCGAGCCCGCCCCCTAACCTACCCCCCCCCCCTGCCGGATATTAGCCATGGGCTGAAAGAATCCCCCATAAGGAGATAGTTTCAACCAATGCCCAGGGTGCACCAGCCCAGGTGCTGCGTTCTCTCCGGATCGAGATCAAGAGAGACTGCAACACCCAGGCCAACGTGGAGGAATCCGGCCCGCACCCCAACCTAACCTAACCTAACCTAACCTAACCTAACCTAACCTAACCTAACCTAACCTAACCTAACCTAACCTAACCTAACCTAACCTAACCTTTTTTTTTTTTTTTTTTTTTTTTTTTTTTTTTTTTTTTTTTTTTTTTGACGGAGAGGAAATGTCTTTACGCATCGTCCCCCCCGGCCGGGTAGCCATATGGGGGGGGTATGACGGACTCTCGACCACCCCAGTCTCCTGCGAGAGCTGAGGTGGAAGCATACCGTCTAAAACCTCTCCGGTGTTAACCTCCAAGGGCTGTTAGCGGGGGCACCGTGGGCTGATGACTATTCACCACTGGGTGCCCCCCAACCTAACCTAACCTAACCTAACCTAACCTAACCTAACCTAACCTAACCTAACCTAACCTAACCTAACCTTTTTTTTTTTTTTTTTTTTTTTTTTTTTTTTGACAGGGTGGAAAATGCTTTATGCATTCCCCTCACCATGGGAGTGGCGAGGGGATATGTGGGACTCACCCCGTCACCCCCCCTCCGAATGAGAGGGGGCATCGGAGCGCAACCCACTAAAAACCACCCTGGCGTACCCCCCTGCCGGATTGGCAAGACGCCGTGGAACCCGCCAAAGCTTTCTCCACGACGTCTACCGGCCGCCCCAGCCATATGCCGGGGCTTCCCGCGTCGAGGGAGAGAGAGGCCGAGTACGCGTGGCCCCTCTCCCAGACCGCCCAGTGGCTAGCCTACGGCGGGCGAGGGACTCCCATCCCCCACCCGCAGCCACTAAGGGTTGAGGCGAGCGGCAAAACGCCGCCGCCTCACCCCCCGCCGTCTACGCCGGAGCGGATGCGCGTGAGGAGACTCCTCGCGCTCACGCTCCGAGGCCTCCTTCTGCGAGATGACACACTCGCAGAAAGAGGCCACAGCCCTCCAGGACCCGTCGCTGCACAGCATTGCAGACACAACGCTGTGCAGGGAGAGGTCCTGTCGCCCTATGGCCAGTGCCATAGTGCGGCGCTCCGCACTCCACCGGCTGCACACCTCGAGGGTGTGCTGAGCCGTGTCGTCCGGATCGCCGCACTCATGGCACTGCGGACCGGGCTCCCTCCCAATGTTGTGCAGGTAATGACCGAAGCATCCGTGTCCGGTCAATACCTGCACAAGCCGGTATGATGTAGCACCGACTGCCCTCCCCAACCAGGTGTCAAGCGACGGGAGGATCGCCCCTATGGTCCGGGTTCCATAGGGGGCGTCCTCCAGGTTGACTTTCCACCTGTCCCGCAGTCGGCGCTCCATCATCCGGCGCGTCTCCTCAACCTCCTCAGGGTCCGGGCGTTCTCCCCTCGCCCGGGCCCTGGACCTAACTGCATAGGTCTCTGCCTGCACCTCTGCGTCCAACTCCCAGGGCGGGGTGCAGGCGAGGAGGCAGGCCGCGGCGTGGGCCACCGTCATATAGGCCCTCACAATTCGGAGGGCCACCACCCGCTGTGGCCTCTGTAGCAGGGCCCTGTTCCGGGCGGACAGCTTGTCCGCCCAGATGGGGGCCCCGTACAGAGCCATGCTCCTTGTAACGCCGGCATATAGCCGGCGGCACAAGGAGCCCGGCCCACCCACGTTCGGCAGAAGCCGACCCAGCGCCGATGCGGCGCCCACAATTCGGGGAGCTAACTGTGAAAAGTGCTCCCCGAAATTCCAGCGTCGGTCCAGGACAAGCCCCAGATATTTTATATGGGGCTTGATCGGGACCGACTCCCCCCCCAAGGTGAGCGCCGCGCCCGCTGGCAGCCTCCACCCCCGCCCCCCGAAGACTATCGCCTCAGTCTTCGGGAGGGCCACCCTCAGGCCGAGCCGACCAATCCGGTAAATGGTCAGCTCGGCCGCCGCTTCCGCCCGGCACAGCGCCTCCCTCATGTCGGTCCCACGCACGGCCACCATGGTGTCATCTGCATAGCAGATGGTGGCCGTCCGTGGGAGCAACTCCCCCCTGATGGCCCAATCGTACCCCAGGCTCCATAAAAGCGGACCGAGCACGGAACCTTGGGGTACGCCACAGGCCATCTCCGTCGACCCCCGTCGACCGTCCCTCTGCTCATAGAGCACTACCCGCTCGGTGAGGTAGTGCTCTATGATCCGCCGCAGGTAGGGAGGCACTTGATGGTAAATTAGTGCCTCCCTTATCACCCCATAGGGGAGGGTGCCAAACGCGTTGGCGATGTCCAACGACACCGCCACCACACCCTCCCCTCTGCTCGACGCGTACTCACAGAAGTCCCTAAGGGACTTCAGCGCGTCGAGCGTAGACCGCCCTTCCCTAAACCCGAACTGTCTGTCGGAGACGTTCGGGCCGGCGGTCTCCAAATGCTGCTGGATCCTGTAGGCCAGGATCCTCTCCATCATCTTCCCGGCCTCATCCAGCAGCACTATGGGGCGATAGGCAGAAGGACTGTCGGGGGGTCGACCCTCTTTTCGGAGGAGGCAGAGCCTCCCCTCCTTCCACACCCTCGGGAACCGTCCCTCCCTCAGGCAGTCGTCCATCAACTGCCTGAGTCGGTCCCCGAGGTGTTTAAGGGCGATGGGGAGCACCTTACCTGGTACTCCGTCGGGCCCCGGGGCTTTCTTGCAGCCCCGGAGCCGGTCCACCGCCCTGTCGAACTCGTCATCGCTTACCGGCGCGATGGCGAGTTCGAGTGGGTCCTCCAAGTCCCCCGGTGGCTCGGTCATCACCGGGGGAGTTATCGAGGGAGCTGCCGGAAACAGTCCCTCGATGACCCTCCTCAGGAGGGGGGGCTCCAAGGAGTCCATGGGGGGGGCGGTGCGCATTTTGTTGCGCACCACCCTGTACGGCCTCCCCCACGGATCCCCGTCCAGCGTGGCCAAGAATGACTCGTGTGCGTCATCCTTGGCCTTCGCTATGGACAGGACGAGGGCCCCCTTGGCTTCTTTGAGGGCCTCGTAGAGCCCCTCCTCCTCCTCGGCGGTGTGCCGCCTGCGCCTACAGTGTTGGTAGGCGCGGCGGGCACTGTTACTGGTGGTCCGCAGGGCCGCAATATCTGCGGACCACCAGTATACCTTCCTCCGGGCAAAGAGGCGCCTCGCCCGGGGCATGGCGGCTCCGCAGACGGCCTGTAACGCCGAGCGGAACCGGCTGGCCCTTTCCTCCAGACCCAAGGCGGCGGGTGGGGCAGCACACCATGCCTCCACCATCGCCGCCTCGTCCGCCTTGGCCCTGTCCAGAAGGGACAGGGACCACTTGGGGAACTCCTCCGCCCCCCCTCTACGCCCCCCCCCTGGGATGGGTGGCGGCTGGCCCCCTCTTGTGGAGACCCTCAATCTGATGTACAGATGGTCAGAGAGGGTCTCCACGTCCTCCAGGACACGCCAATCCGTTAGGCGTGCAGCAATGGCAGGGGTCGCGAACGTTACGTCCACGATGGACCCCCCCTGCCGCCGCACGCAAGTGTTGGCGCTGCCCTGGTTTAGGACCACTAGGCCCGTTGCCGCCACCCAATCCCTCAGCACACCCCCGCGCGCGTCCGTTATGGGGGAACCCCACGCCGCGCTTTTGGCGTTGAGGTCCCCCAGGACTATTATTTGGCGCGGGGCCGCCCTCCGCACGACCCCCCCCAGGACCCCCAGGAAGACCTCGAAGGCGGCCAGCGGCCTATTGGGGGAGAAGTACACCGCAACAAGTACGGTGTCACTCCCCCATTTGGCCGCCACAAACCCTGGGCCGCCCTCTAACCTGATAAGGGGGGGACCGTTGCCGACCGCCGGCACAACCACGGCAACCCACTCGTCCGTCGACCCTACCCAATTGGGTAGGGGAGGGACGAAGTAGGGCTCCGCCACCACCGCAACGTCAATCGACCACTC
This sequence comes from Acleris literana, assembly GCA_946894065.1. Lineage (NCBI taxonomy): Eukaryota > Metazoa > Arthropoda > Insecta > Lepidoptera > Tortricidae > Acleris > Acleris literana. Next base: position 11,020,307 of record OX335697.1, on the reverse strand, counting down.
CGCCATAGCTTGCATGAGCAAGTCCTGTGCTCTGGCGGAGTGATTGACGTTGACCTGCAGGAGCTCTAAATGGTGTGCTGGCATTTAGAGCTCCATGCGGGTCACTTCGATGGCCCGGCCGGCGGCTGCTTCCGCGGGGGCGTCTGTACTCGGAACGGGGGGGCGGGGCCGCTGCGGCCTCGTCTCCCTTCCCTTCGTTACTGGGGGGAAACAATTCTTCCCCCCCAGCATGTGCTTGGCCGGGAGTTTGGCCTGGTGGCACACGGCACACCACGCCTTCTCCCAGCACTCCCCCATTTTGTGCCCCTCCTTGCTGCACCGGAAGCAGTAATTGCTCCGGTCTATTTTGGAGGGGCACAGCTCCCTCGAGTGGCCGACACCGTAGCACTTGAAACACCTCATCGGTGTCGGCCCCACTGTCGTGACCCTGGCGGAGGCCCAGCCCACCAGGATCCTGCCTGCCTTTTGTAGGGCCACCGCAGCCAGCACGGGGCACTGGACCAAGACTGACCCAGTGCCATCGTATAGGGCGCGGACAGCCCCCACCTTCACCTGCGCGGGCAGGCACGCTCCCGCCGCGGCGACGGCCTGCGCCACCGACTCCTTCGTGGCCGACTCGTCCAGGCCGGCGATTTGAATGCCGGCCATCTTGACGGGGCGGCTCACGTCGGCGTCATCGCCGACTATCCCCTGCAGCTTGGCTGCCAGGGTGTCGGCGATTTCGTGGCCCTTCTCCCCTGGGACCTCGATGACTCGGGACCCCGTCATCGAGGTCCTGACCCTCACGCTCTGCAGGCCCACCTCCTTGAGGCTAAGGCCGTTGATGGCCTTAGCCATGGTGGCCTGCAGAGTGGTGGTGGCCCCCGGCTTGAGGGAGACCACCACTGCCGCCGTCTTGGGGACGGACAGCTTCGCGGGTCTGGGCCCGTGCGCCACCTTCCCGGCCTTCTTGCTAGGGGGAGGGGGGGGGGCCTTGGCTTTCCCCTTCCCCTTCTTCTTCACCACCTGCGACCACGACATCTGCGTGGGCGGAGGTGGCGTTTGGCCCGAAGGGCCGGGTCCTCCCTCCGAGGGCCGAACGGCTCTCGGGGCCGGGGCAGCCTTGGCGGCCTTGGCGGACTTCGTAGCGACCTGAACAGGGGCAGGGGGTGGAGCCGCCGCTTTCTTGGCCGTCTTGGCCTTCGGCTGCCCATCGCCTATTCGGGCCCTGGGTCTCGGCTCGAGAGCTTCAACCGGGGCCGGAGGCGGCGGGGCAGGCCCTGCGACCTTCCGCGGGGGGGGGGCTGACACGGTAGGCTTAACAGCCCGCCTGTCATGCGCCAACGGAGGGCGGAGGATTGGCTCCGGCGGGAGGCGCCTGTTCACCTCCTCCACCCTATCATTAATCATCCTCCCGAGGCTGAGGAATAAGTCCCGCTTCATTGCCTCAATTGCCTCGGTCAGTTCGGCCGTGCCGAACTGTAGGGCAGCAGAAACGGGAGCCGGAGCAGCCGGGATCTCCCGCTCACTGAAGGCGGTGCGGAGCGCCTTCAGTTCCGCCGAGTTTAGAGCGAGTTGCTCCCGCATCCTCTTGTTGTCCGCTTTCAGGATGCGGATCTCCTCGCTCTCGGACCTGGTCAGCTCGACCTCATCCATCATACCTAGTATGGTGCGGCAGGCCCGGTTCATCCGCCCCCACACCTCCCCCTTAAGGTTTCCCGATAACCTGGCCGCCTCTAGTATGTCCCGCGCCGCCATACGAGTAGCGTCTATCGGGTCAGCCTCCCGCTGACCCTCTAGGCCATCCATAGGCTCGGGGGAGCGCGAAGCCGACCTAGAGCGCGACACTGAGCGGGAACACGAACCCGAGCGAGAACGCTGGAGACCCTCGGCCTCAGTGGCTTTCCCCTTTTTCGCCCCCCCCTTGCCCCCTCTGGGGCGAAGTTCGGGGAAATCCCTCCGATATTTGGCCGCCGGATCAGAGTCCACGACAGCCTCCTCCTCAAAGTGAGGCTCCAGCTGGTACAGCTTGGCCCTCAACCTGGCCGCCGCTAAACCAGCGTACGCCCCCTTGGGCTTCCCCCTGATGGCCGTATTGACCTTCGGTCCCTGAGGGGGCCTGGGGTCATCCTCCCGGTCCTCGTGAGTCCTCTTGGATGACTGAGGCACGAAATCATCCATTTCGATCCACCTCAGATCATCGACCTCCGAATCGGAGTTGGGATCAGCGATAATCCCCCCCCCCTTCGGTGGAACCCTCCGTTTATCTGTAGGCGAGGCCATGCTGGCCCCCCCTACCTAGCCACAAAATTTGGCCTAAATCCGACCACTAAGACCGGAGTTAGGACCAAACCTATCTAAAAATGGTCAAGTGCGAGTCGGTTTGCTATTTTCCCATACAAACTTGGGTTGAGCGCCTGATATAGAAAAAATAGCAAAGTGAGGATTTCTTTGTCCCCACTTTTGACCCACTTCCGGAGGTCGTATTTCAACCAAAAAACTACCAAAAGGTAGAGCGCGTTTGCGCCTCTATTAATAAAACCTAAAAACCTATAAAAGGTTAATAGGTTCAAAGATATTGATTTTACCAACTCAAGTGAAAACCTTAAGTTGGTAAATCAAAAATCTTTGAACACCTTACAAGATAGAAAAATCAATAACCTTTGACCGGAAGGTCAAAAGGTTAAAACCCCACAACAAAAAATTTAAGGAAATAAATTTCCTACCCTCCCCTTAGGTTAAAATATTTTTACAAGGACTACAAACAAGTAAAAATTACACCAAAACACAAAAAAGTCCGAGACTTTCTCCGAAAACTTCGAGCAAAAACTCGAAGTTTTCAAAAATGAAAATCCCGAAACTCAGAAATAAAAACAAAACAAACACAACGCAGTAATTAGCGGGACCGTTGCCAGTACCTCCACCCAAAAACTGGGCAAGGTGGGATAAAGGCAACACCGACAAAATTACGACGAAAAAAGGTAAACAAAGACTTAATTTAACAAAAAATTAAACCTAATATTTACAATATGGCAAGGCCAATAATTCAGGAACTTTCGTTCCGAAAATTACTGAACCTAAACCGACAACACAAACAGAATCTCCGCTATCTCCTAGCCCTGAAAAGGGCTCGGAAAGATAACAGGAAGACAAACGACAAAATATACAAAAACGAACAATTCCAAACAAAAAATTACCAACCGCAAATGCAAATCAGTCAAAAATAACGCCAAGTCGTGTGTGAAAGAAGAATCGAAAGCAGTATCCAGTAAGCAAAAAAATGTAGTCTTTGGTAACCGAATATCGCATAAATCCTTCCAATAGCACCCGAGAAACAACCTCAACCTAACCTAACCTAACCTAACCTAACCTAACCTAACCTAACCTAACCTAACCTAACCTAACCTAACCTAACCTAACCTAACCTAACCTAACCTAACCTAACCTAACCTAACCTAACCTAACCTAACCTAACCTAACCTAACCTAACCTAACCTAACCTAACCTAACCTAACCTAACCTAACCTAACCTAACCTAACCTAACCTAACCTTTTTTTTTTTTTTTTTTTTTTTTTTTTTTTGACAGGGTGGAAAATGCTTTATGCATTCCCCTCACCATGGGAGTGGCGAGGGGATATGTGGGACTCACCCCGTCACCCCCCCTCCGAATGAGAGGGGGCATCGGAGCGCAACCCACTAAAAACCACCCTGGCGTACCCCCCTGCCGGATTGGCAAGACGCCGTGGAACCCGCCAAAGCTTTCTCCACGACGTCTACCGGCCGCCCCAGCCATTTGCCGGGGCTTCCCGCGTCGAGGGAGAGAGAGGCCGAGTACGCGTGGCCCCTCTCCCAGACCGCCCAGTGGCTAGCCTACGGCGGGCGAGGGACTCCCATCCCCCACCCGCAGCCACTAAGGGTTGAGGCGAGCGGCAAAACGCCGCCGCCTCACCCCCCGCCGTCTACGCCGGAGCGGATGCGCGTGAGGAGACTCCTCGCGCTCACGCTCCGAGGCCTCCTTCTGCGAGATGACACACTCGCAGAAGGAGGCCACAGCCCTCCAGGACCCGTCGCTGCACAGCATTGCAGACACAACGCTGTGCAGGGAGAGGTCCTGTCGCCCTATGGCTAGTGCCATAGTGCGGCGCTCCGCACTCCACCGGCTGCACACCTCGAGGGTGTGCTGAGCCGTGTCGTCCGGATCGCCGCACTCATGGCACTGCGGACCGGGCTCCCTCCCAATGTTGTGCAGGTAATGACCGAAGCATCCGTGTCCGGTCAATACCTGCACAAGCCGGTATGATGTAGCACCGACTGCCCTCCCCAACCAGGTGTCAAGCGACGGGAGGATCGCCCCTATGGTCCGGGTTCCATAGGGGGCGTCCCCCAGGTTCGCCTTCCACCTGTCCCGCAGTCGGCGCTCCATCATCCGGCGCGTCTCCTCAACCTCCTCAGGGTCCGGGCGTTCTCCCCTCGCCCGGGCCCTGGACCTAACTGCATAGGTCTCTGCCTGCACCTCTGCGTCCAACTCCCAGGGCGGGGTGCAGGCGAGGAGGCAGGCCGCGGCGTGGGCCACCGTCATGTAGGCCCTCACAATTCGGAGGGCCACCACCCGCTGTGGCCTCTGTAGCAGGGCCCTGTTCCGGGCGGACAGCTTGTCCGCCCAGATGGGGGCCCCGTACAGAGCCATGCTCCTTGTAACGCCGGCATATAGCCGGCGGCACAAGGAGCCCGGCCCACCCACGTTCGGCAGAAGCCGACCCAGCGCCGACGCGGCGCCCACAATTCGGGGAGCTAACTGTGAAAAGTGCTCCCCGAAATTCCAGCGTCGGTCCAGGACAAGCCCCAGATATTTTATATGGGGCTTGATCGGGACCGACTCCCCCCCCAAGGTGAGCGCCGCGCCAGCTGGCAGCCTCCACCCCCGCCCCCCGAAGACTATCGCCTCAGTCTTCGGGAGGGCCACCCTCAGGCCGAGCCGACCAATCCGGTAAATGGTCAGCTCGGCCGCCGCTTCCGCCCGGCACAGCGCCTCCCTCATGTCGGTCCCACGCACGGCCACCATGGTGTCATCTGCATAGCAGATGGTGGCCGTCCGTGGGAGCAACTCCCCCCTGATGGCCCAATCGTACCCCAGGTTCCATAAAAGCGGACCGAGCACGGAACCTTGGGGTACGCCACAGGCCATCTCCGTCGACCCCCGTCGACCGTCCCTCTGCTCATAGAGCACTACCCGCTCGGTGAGGTAGTGCTCTATGATCCGCCGCAGGTAGGGAGGCACTTGATGGTAAATTAGTGCCTCCCTTATCACCCCATAGGGGAGGGTGCCAAACGCGTTGGCGATGTCCAACGACACCGCCACTACACCCTCCCCTCTGCTCGACGCGTACTCACAGAAGTCCCTAAGGGACTTCAGCGCGTCGAGCGTAGACCGCCCTTCCCTAAACCCGAACTGTCTGTCTGAGACGTTCGGGCCGGCGGTCTCCAAGTGCTGCTGGATCCTGTAGGCCAGGATCCTCTCCATCATCTTCCCGGCCTCATCCAGCAGCACTATGGGGCGATAGGCAGAAGGACTGTCGGGGGGTCGACCCTCTTTTCGGAGGAGGCAGAGCCTCCCCTCCTTCCACACCCTCGGGAACCGTCCCTCCCTCAGGCAGTCGTCCATCAACTGCCTGAGTCGGTCCCCGAGGTGTTTAAGGGCGATGGGGAGCACCTTACCCGGTACTCCGTCGGGCCCCGGGGCTTTCTTGCAGCCCCGGAGCCGGTCCACCGCCCTGTCGAACTCGTCATCGCTTACCGGCGCGATGGCGAGTTCGAGTGGGTCCTCCAAGTCCCCCGGTGGCTCGGTCATCACCGGGGGAGTTATCGAGGGAGCTGCCGGAAACAGTCCCTCGATGACCCTCCTCAGGAGGGGGGGCTCCAAGGAGTCCATGGGGGGGGCGGTGCGCATTTTGTTGCGCACCACCCTGTACGGCCTCCCCCACGGATCCCCGTCCAGCGTGGCCAAGAATGACTCGTGTGCGTCATCCTTGGCCTTCGCTATGGACAGGACGAGGGCCCCCTTAGCTTCTTTGAGGGCCTCGTAGAGCCCCTCCTCCTCCTCGGCGGTGTGCCGCCTGCGCCTACAGTGTTGGTAGGCGCGGCGGGCACTGTTACTGGTGGTCCGCAGGGCCGCAATATCTGCGGACCACCAGTATACCTTCCTCCGGGCAAAAAGGCGCCTCGCCCGGGGCATGGCGGCTCCGCAGACGGCCTGTAACGCCGAGCGGAACCGGCTGGCCCTCTCCTCCAGACCCAAGGCGGCGGGTGGGGCAGCACACCATGCCTCCACCATCGCCGCCTCGTCCGCCTTGGCCCTGTCCAGAAGGGACAGGGACCACTTGGGGAACTCCTCCGCCCCCCCTCTACGCCCCCCCCCTGGGATGGGTGGCGGCTGGCCCCCTCTTGTGGAGACCCTCAATCTGATGTACAGATGGTCAGAGAGGGTCTCCACGTCCTCCAGGACACGCCAATCCGTTAGGCGTGCGGCAATGGCAGGGGTCGCGAACGTTACGTCCACGATGGACCCCCCCTGCCGCCGCACGCAAGTGTTGGCGCTGCCCTGGTTTAGGACCACTAGGCCCGTTGCCGCCACCCAATCCCTCAGCACACCCCCGCGCGCGTCCGTTATGGGGGAACCCCACGCCGCGCTTTTGGCGTTGAGGTCCCCCAGGACTATTATTTGGCGCGGGGCCGCCCTCCGCACGACCCCCCCCAGGACCCCCAGGAAGACCTCGAAGGCGGCCAGCGGCCTATTGGGGGAGAAGTACACCGCAACAAGTACGGTGTCACTCCCCCATTTGGCCGCCACAAACCCTGGGCCGCCCTCTAACCTGATAAGGGGGGGACCGTTGCCGACCGCCGGCACAACCACGGCAACCCACTCGTCCGTCGACCCTACCCAATTGGGTAGGGGAGGGACGAAGTAGGGCTCCGCCACCACCGCAACGTCAATCGACCACTCCGCCATAGCTTGCATGAGCAAGTCTTGTGCTCTGGCGGAGTGATTGACGTTGACCTGCAGGAGCTCTAAATGGTGTGCTGGCATTTAGAGCTCCATGCGGGTCACTTCGATGGCCCGGCCGGCGGCTGCTTCCGCGGGGGCGTCTGTACTCGAAACGGGGGGGCGGGGCCGCTGCGGCCTCGTCTCCCTTCCCTTCGTTACTGGGGGGAAACAATTCTTCCCCCCCAGCATGTGCTTGGCCGGGAGTTTGGCCTGGTGGCACACGGCACACCACGCCTTCTCCCAGCACTCCCCCATTTTGTGCCCCTCCTTGCTGCACCGGAAGCAATAATTGCTCCGGTCTATTTTGGAGGGGCACAGCTCCCTCGAGTGGCCGACACCGTAGCACTTGAAGCACCTCATCGGTGTCGGCCCCACTGTCGTGACCCTGGCGGAGGCCCAGCCCACCAGGATCCTGCCAGCCTTTTGAAGGGCCACCGCAGCCAGCACCGGGCACTGGACCAAAACTGACCCAGTGCCATCGTAAAGGGCGCGGACGGCCCCCACCTTCACCTGCGCCGGCAGGCACGCTCCCGCCGCGGCGACGGCCTGGGCCACCGACTCCTTCGTGGCCGACTCATCCAGGCCGGCGATTTGGATGCCGGCCATTTTGACGGGGCGGCTCACGTCGGCGTCATCGCCGACTATCCCCTGCAGCTTGGCTGCCAGGGTGTCGGCGATTTCGTGGCCCTTCTCCCCTGGGACCTCAATGACTCGGGACCCCGTCATCGAGGTCCTGACCCTCACGCTCTGCAGGCCTACCTCCGTGAGGCTAAGGCCGTTGATGGCCTTAGCCATGGTGGCCTGCAGAGTGGTGGTGGCTCCCGACTTGAGGGAGATCACCACTGCTGCCGTCTTGGGGACGGACAGCTTCGCGGGTCTGGGCCCGTGAGCCGCCTTCCCGGCCTTCTTGCTAGGGGGAGGGGGGGGGGCCTTGGCTTTCCCCTTTCCCTTCTTCTTCACCACCTGCGACCACGACATCTGCGTGGGCGGAGGTGGCATTTGGCCCGAGGGGCCGGGTCCTCCCTCCGAGGGCCGAACGGCTCTCGGGGCCGGGGCAGCCTTGGCAGCCTTAGCGGGCTTCCTGGCTGCCTGAACAGGGGCAGGGGGTGGAGCCGCCGCCTTCTTGGCCACCTTTGTCTTCGGCTGCCCATCGCCTAGTCTGGCCCTGGCTACTGGCTCGAAAGCTTTTACCGGGGCCGGAGGCGGCGGGGCAGGCCCTGCAACCTTCCGCTGGGGGGGGGCGGGGGCCGCCACAGCGGGCTTTACGGCCCGCTTGTCGTGCGCCAACGGGGGGCGGAGGATGGGCTCCGCCGGGAGGCGCCTGCTCACCTCCTCTATCCTGTCATTGACCATCCTCCCGAGGCTGAGGAACAGGTCTCTCTTCATCTCCTCGATGGCCTCGGTCAGTTCGGCGGTGCCGAACTGCAGGGCGGCAGCAACGGGCGCCGGAGCAGCCGGGATCTCCCGCTCACTGAAGGCGGTGCGGAGCGCCTTCAATTCCGCCGAGTTGAGAGCGAGTTGCTCCCGCATCCTTTTATTATCCGCTTTCAGGATGCGGATCTCCTCGCTCTCGGACCTGGCCGCCTCGACCTCGTCCATCGACCCCAGAATGGTGTGGCAGGCCCGGTTCATCCGCCCCCATACCTCCCCCTTCAGGTTGCCGGATACCCTAGCGGCCTCGAGGATATCCCTCGCCGCCATACGGGTGGCGTCTATTGGGTCAGCCTCCTGCCGACCCTCTAGGCCATCCATGGGCTCGGGGGAACGCGAGGCCGATCGGGAAAGCGACACCGAGCGCGAGCGCGAGACCGAGCGAGAGCGATTGCCACCCTTGGCACCTTCCCCCTTCCTTCCCCCCTTTCCACCCTTGGGGCGGAGTTCGGGAAAGTCCCTCCTGTACTTGGCGGCAGGATCAGGATCAGCTCCCTCCTCGAAATGAGGCTCGAGCTGATAGAGCTTTGCTCTCAACCTGGCCGCCGCCAAGCCCGCGTAAGCCCCCTTGGGCTTCCCCCTCGCCGCCGAGTTGACCTTAGGCCCCTGAGGAGGCTTGGGGTCATCCGCCCTATTTGTGTGCGCCCTTTTGCAGGTCGAAGGGATGAGAATCTCTTCGACCTCAATGACGCTGTCATCCCCGGAGTCGGAACCGGAAGTAGTTCCCCCCCCCTCCGGCGGACCCATTCCTTTTTTTGTAGGCGAGGCCATGCCGGCCCCTCCTACCTGAATACCAAATCTGGTCCAAATCCGACCTCTGAGATCGGAATTTAGACCAAACCTAACTTAAAAGTGGTCAAGTGCGAGTCGGTTTGCTATTTTCCCATACAAACTTGGGTTGAGCGCCTGAAATAGAAAAAATAGCAAAGTGAGGAAAAGTTTGTCCCCACTTTTGACCCACTTGCCGACGTCGCAGGAGGTTGGTTTAAAAACCAAAAGGTAGAGCTAGCTTGCGCCTCGCTACCTAAAACCTAAAAACCTATAAAAGGTTAATAGGTTCAAAGATATTGATTTTACCAACTCAGGTGAAAACCTTAAGTTGGTAAATCAAAAATCTCTGAACACCTTACAAAGGTTAAAGGTGAATAACTTTTGACCTAGAGGTCAAAAAGTAAAAAAGTACAAACAAAAAATTTAAAAAACTAAATTCTCCACCCGCCCCTTGGGGTTTTAAATTTTTACAAGGACTGTAAACAATTCAAAACAACCACCAAACCCAAAAAAGTAAGAAATTATTTTTCAAAACTTTGAGTGAAAACTCGAAGTTTTGAAAAATTGAAATTTCAATACAAAAATTAGAAAAACGAAACAAACACAACGCTATAATTAGCGGAACCGGTGCCGGTACTCCCGCCCAAAAACTGGGCAAGGTGGAATAACGGCAACCCCGACAAAATTACAACGAAAAAATGTAAACAAACCCTAAAACTAAAGAAAAATTACAGTGAAAATTTACAAATTGGCAAGGCCAATAATTCAGGAACTTTCGTTCCGAAAATTACTGAACCTAAACCGACAAAACAAACAGAATCTCCGCTATCTCCTAGCCCTGAAAAGGGCTCGAAAAGATAACAGGAAGACAAACGACAAAATATACAAAAACGTAAAAAATCCAACAAAAAATTACCAACCGCAAATGCAAATCAGTCAAAAATAACGCCAAGTCGTGTGTGAAAGAAGAATCGAAAGCAGTATCCAGTAAGCAAAAAAATGTCGTCTTTGGTAACCGAATATCGCATAAATCCCTCCAATAGCACCCGAGAAACAACCTCCAACCTAACCTAACCTAACCTAACCTAACCTAACCTAACCTAACCTAACCTAACCTAACCTAACCTAACCTAACCTAACCTAACCTAACCTAACCTAACCTAACCTAACCTAACCTAACCTAACCTAACCTAACCTAACCTAACCTAACCTAACCTAACCTAACCTAACCTAACCTTTTTTTTTTTTTTTTTTTTTTTTTTTTTAAGAGGGGAAATGCTTTCCGCATACCACCGCGCTTGGGCGAACGCGGTGGTTATGTGGGACTCTCCCCCCGCCCCTCCCCCCTAATGGGAAAAGGGCAGGAAGCCTACCCACTAAAACCCCTCTGCTGGTCCTCAACCGCTTTAAGTGTTGGCCGCCGTGGGAGTCAAAGTGAATTCTTCCAAGACGACGGCCAAAGCTGCCCTGGTCATAGAGACCGGGACTCATCTCGCCAGAGGCTGGGGGTGTCAAGCTCGAATGACATCCCCGACGGCACGTGAGATCGTGCAATGCGGGCTAAAGACGCCCATCTCTGCCCGCGTCTCACATTGAGTATAGGCTCTACTCCTTTCCACTCGTTTTACACGGGGGAGACGTTATGACTCCATCTCCTGTGGAGAACTTCTGCAGGTCTCCTGTGGTGCAGCCCCTTGTGGGGGCACCGACTTGTTCCTCTTTCGAGGAGGCCTGCAGCGTTTTCCGCCCATGATGTGTCCTGCCCGCCTCTTTGCTTGAGCGCAAGCCACGCAGTGCGGTTTGGCCTTGCAGCCGGCAGACATGTGTCCCTCTTCGCCACATCGGTAGCAAATCGTACCACGGTCGACTTGGGATGGGCATGTAGCTCTTACGTGGCCTAGGCCCATGCACTTAAAACAGCGCATGGGTAAGGGATCAAGTAGTTTGATCCGAGCTGATGACCAGCCCACCAAGAGTCTTGCTGCTGCAGCCAGAACCTTTGCAGGTTCCGGCGGGCATTTAATCACTGCGGTGCCAGCACCAAATGGCCCCGCGCGGATGATGCCTACCTTTACGTGTTCAGGCTGGCACCCAGTGGTCTTTGAGACTGCAGCGGCTATGTCATCAGGCCCGACGGATTCGTCCAAGCCAGACGCGCGCAGAGCAACAGTCTTCAGTGGTCGGGCTACCTCCGCCATATCACTGAGGACACTGCGTAATTTAGCCGCCAACTTATCCGCTTTCGAGCCACTGTCAGCACCCGACACCTCTATCAATCGGGCTCCGCTAACAGTGTTACGAGCCTTGATGTGTTCTAAGCCTACCTCACTTAGTTTGAATGACTTTATTGCCTTCACCATTACGTCTCTATAGGTCAACCCTTTCTGTGACGCCTCCGGCTTAAGGGTAATTACCACCGCTGTTGTTTGAGGAGTGACTATACGCGGTTTACGCTTCCTCTTCCTCTTCTTTTTCTTGCCCTTCTGCTTCTTTTGGGCTGGAGGCGCAGCCTTCGGAGCTGGGGCGGAGGAAGTAGACGGGCCCTGGCCATCCTTCTTTCCTTTACTCTTTTTCCTCTTAGAGCCTTCCTTGACAACAGTCGAATAGGCTTGGTGCAATGCCTTGGGTGATGACTGTGTGGGCGTGCTCCGTATCGTCTTCGCGTTTTTCGCCTTAGGGTGCATGGGAGGTATAGAGTTCTCACCAGTGCAAGGCTCTGGATGGTACGACGTGTCGGCAGCAGAGAAATCGTCCACGCATCCCGATAACCTTCTATCTGCCGCCAGCAAGGGTCGCAAGCGCACCTCCGGGAGCAGTCTGGCCTCTATACCGTCGAACCGGGCGCTGATCATGGTACCCACCTGACACATGATGGTGCGCACCAGTTCTTCGGTTTCAATCCTAGGCGGAGAGGCGGCTCGAGGTGGCGGATCTACCACCACCTTTTGCCTTCTCCTATCTTCCTCCACTTGTGTTCGGAGGTCTGCCAGCTCCTTGCGTAGCCCCTCCATCTCCTCCCGCAGCCTTTTATTTTCAGCGTGCATTCGCACCGTCTCGTCTGAGACGCAGCGGACCATCAGGACCTCACACGCGTCCTTAATATTGTCCGCTGCGTCTTTGAGGACACGTACGTATGTCCCTTTCAAGTTTTTCGAGGAAGTTGCCACCTTATGGATGGCGACCACACTCTCCTGTACCAACTTAATCAACGAGTTGGCGCTATCAGCATCGACGCTCGTCTCAGGAAGCTGAGACGAGGGAGCAGATTTGTTCCTCAATTGGCTGGTTGAGGCAATGAGCTCCGACTCTGCTTCGAGCATCATTCTTTCTCGTTCGGCCTCTACCAACGCCATCTTCGCTTTCGCTAAGCCAACATACTCCCCAGTTGTGGGGGGGCGGCCTCGCCCTCTTTTTAAAAGCGGCTTATTTGGCCCAGCGCCAGCACGCGTTTCCTCCTCACCGTCTCCGGTATCCACAATTCGACGTTTTCGCCGTTGTTCTGAACGTCCTTCGAAATTTCGGACACTCGTTTCCGAGTTCCCCTCCTCTTCACTAGTACTGTACGTACTGTCGTCTACCTCTTCATCTGTGTATGTAAAGTTTTTGTTTTTATATTTATCCATTTTAGTCCCACGAGTCGGGTCGTTACTAGTCCACTCCCGGGTGACGCCCATCCCAGGAGTAAGGCTATATACTAGCAGAGGTCGCCTGGTGTCTGCAGGTTTTTACGACTTTGCTGTCGGGTTTTATAGAGTTTTCCATCTCGCGGGCCGGCCAATGAAGGCAAGCCCTCCGTTCTAGCAACTTGCAACTACCCCATTACGTCGCTGGATGGGGTTGTTGAAGCAAGACGCCAGAGTACGGGTACTAGAGGAGTCGACGTCCTCCTCTAGTTTTGGGCGGTAAGTGCTCGACGGCAGTGTAAGTGCACGCCGAGCCCGCCCCCTAACCTACCCCCCCCCTGCCGGATATTAGCCATGGGCTGAAAGAATCCCCTATAAGGAGATAGTTTCAACCAATGCCCAGGGTGCACCAGCCCAGGTGCTGCGTTCTCTCCGGATCGAGATCAAGAGAGACTGCAACACCCAGGCCAACGTGGAGGAATCCGGCCCGCACCCCAACCTAACCTAACCTAACCTAACCTAACCTAACCTAACCTAACCTAACCTAACCTAACCTAACCTAACCTAACCTAACCTAACCTAACCTAACCTTTTTTTTTTTTTTTTTTTTTTTTGCAAGGTGAAAAATGCTTTACGCATTTCCCCCGCCATGGGAGTGACGGGGGGGTATGTGGGACTCACATCCCCTCCCCTTCTCCGAGCGAGAAGGAGTAGGGGAGTGTTACCCACTAAAAAACACCTTGGCGTACCCTCAAACCGGTTTGGTTGGACGCCGTGGAACCCGCGATTGGCATTCCCCACGACGTCGTCCGGCTGCCCCAGCCATTGCCGGGGCTCCCCGCGCCAAAGGGGAGAAGGGCCGAGCACGCGTGGCCCCCCTCCCAGACCGCTGAGTGACTTGCCTACAGCAGGCAGGGGACTCCCATCCCCCACCTGCAGCCACTAAGGGTTGAGGCGCGCGGCAAAACGCCGCCGCCTCAACCCCTGCCGTCTGCGCCGGAGCGGATGCGCGAGAGGAGACTCCTCGCGCTCCCGCTCCGCGGCCTCCTTCTGCGAGATAACCGTCTCGCAAAAAGAGGCCACAGCCTCCCAAGACCTCTCGCTGCAGAGCATTGCCGAGACAATGCTGTAGAGCGAGAGGTCCTCCCGCTGTATAGCGAGTGCCATGGCGCCGCGCTCCGAACTCCAACGGCTGCACACCTCAAAGGTGTGCCGAGCCGTGTCGTCCGGATCGCCGCACTCATGGCACTGCGGGGTAGGCTCCCTCCCAATTTTGTGCAGGTAATGACCGAAACACCCATGTCCGGTCATTACCTGCACAAGCCGGAACGACGTAGCGCCGACTGCCCTCTCTAACCACAGGTCAACCGACGGGAGGATCGCCCCTATAGTACGAGTACCATAGGGGGAGTCCTCCAGGTCGGCCTTCCATCGTTCCCGCAGTCGACGCTCCGTCATTCGGCGCGTCTCCTCTACCTCCTCAGGGTCCGGGCGTTCACCCCTCGCCCGGGCCCTAGACCTAACCCTATAGGTCTCCGCCTGCACCTCTGCATCCAATTCCCAGGGCGGGGTGCAGGCGAGGAGGCAGGCCGCTGCGTGGGCCACGGTTACGTAGGCCCTCACCATCCGGAGGGCCACAACCCTCTGGGGCCTCCGCAGCAGGGCCCTGTTCCGGGCGGACAGCTTGTCCGCCCAGATTGGGGCCCCGTAGAGGGCCATGCTCCTTGTCACGCCGGCGTATAAACGCCGGCATAAGGAGCCTGGCCCACCCACATTGGGCAATAGCCGCCCCAGTGCCGAGGCGGCACCCACTATTCGGGGAGCAAGTTTGGAGAAATGCTCCCCGAAATCCCATTTGCGGTCCAATATTAGCCCCAGATATTTTATATGGGGCTTAATTATGACCGCCTCCCCCCCCAGGGTGAGCGCCGCGCCCGCCGGCAGCCTCCACCCTCGCCCCCCGAAGACTATGCCCTCAGTCTTCGGGAGGGCCATCTTTAATCCGAGCCGCTCAATGCGATGAATCGCCAGCTCGGCCGCCACCTCCGCCCTCCTTGAGGTCTCCCTCAGGTTGCTTCCGCGCGCAGCCACCATCGTGTCGTCCGCATAACAGATTGTGACTGTGCGCGGAAGCAATTCCCCCCTGATGGCCCAGTCGTACCCCAGGTTCCAAAGAAGTGGACCGAGAACGGAACCCTGGGGTACGCCGCAGGCCATCCTCCTTTCCCCCCGTCGACCCTCCTTGCCCTCATAGAGCACTACCCTCTCGGTAAGGTAGTGCTCTATGACCCGCCGCAGGTAGTGAGGCACTTCGTGATACCGAAGTGCCTCACTTATCACCTCATAGGGGAGGGTGCCGAAGGCATTGGCGATGTCTAAAGACACCGCCACGACACCCTCTCCCCTGCCCGACGCGTCTTCACAGAAGTCCCTTAAGGACTTCAGCGCGTCGAGCGTAGACCGCCCCTCCCGGAACCCGAACTGTCTCTCCGAGACGTTCGGGCCGGCGGTCTCCAGGTGCTGCAAGATCCGGGAGGCCAGGATACGTTCGAACATTTTCCCGGCCTCATCCAGCAGCACGATGGGGCGGTAGGCGGACGGGCAGTCGGGGGGTCGACCCTCTTTACGGAGGAGGCATACCCTCCCCTCCTTCCATATCCTCGGGAACCTTCCCTCCCTCAGGCAGTCATCCATGATCTGCCTGAGGCGGTTCCCGAGATGTTTCAGACTGATGAAGAGGACGCGACCGGGGACTCCATCGGGGCCCGGGGCTTTTTTACAGCCCCGGAGTCGGTCCTCTACCCTCTCGAACTCGTCATCGCTAATTGGCGCAATGACGAGTTCGGTATCCGGCTCCTCCACAGGCTCAGCCATCGATGGAGGGGTGATCGCAGGGGCTGGCGGGAACAGCCCCTCGATGACCCTCTGCAGTAAGGCGGGTTCAAGGGAGTCTATGGGGGGGGCAGTGCGCATCTTGTTGCGCACTACCCTGTAGGGCCGCCCCCATGGGTCCTTATCCAGGGTGGCCAAGAACGAGGCTTGTCCCTCATCCTTGGCCTTGGCGATCGCCACCTGGAGGGCCTTCTTTGCCACCTTGAGGGCCTGGTGGAGACCCTCTTCCTCTTGGGGGGTGTGCCGCCTACGCCTACAGTGCTGGTAGGCGTGGCGGGCACTATTGCTGGTGATTCGCAGGGCCGCAATCTCTGCGGACCACCAGTACACCCTCTTCCGAGAAGTCAGGCGTTTTGCCCGGGGCATAGCCGCATCGCACACCGCCTGCAGTGCGATGCGGAACCGGACGGCCCTTTCCTCGACTCCGAGGGCGGCGGGTGGGGCAGCACACCAAGCCTCCACCATCGCCGCCTCGTCCGCCTTGGCCCTGTCCAAAAGGGACAGGGACCATTTTGGGAACCCTCCTCCCCTGCTCCCGTTTGCCCTCCCCCCGGGGATGGGCAGTGACTGCACCCCTCCTGTGGAGATCCTCATCCTAATATATAGGTGATCGGAGAGGGTCTCCACGTCCTCCAGGACGCGCCAGTCTTCCACGCGCGCGGCAATGGCAGTGGTCGCGAACGTCACGTCCACGACCGAACCCCCCTGCCGCCGCACGCATGTATTTGCGCCGCCCTGATTCAGAACCTCGAGTCCTGTTGCCACCACCCAATCCCTGAGGACCGCCCCTCGCGGGTCCGTGATGGGGGAACCCCATGCCGAGCTCTTGGCATTGAGGTCCCCCAGGACCATCACTTGTCTCGGAGCAGCCCTCCTGACCACCCCCCCTAGGACTCCCAGGAATTGTTCAAAAGCACGTAGCGGCCTATTGGGGGAGAAGTACACCGCCAATAGTACGGTGTCACTCCCCCACTTGGCCGCCACAAATCCTGGGCCGCCCTCAATCTTCGACAAGGCGGGGAAGTCCCCAACCACCGGCACTACGATAGCCACCATTTCATCCGACGCCCCTACCCAATTAGGTAGAGGGGGGACGAAATAGGGCTCCGCAACAACCGCCACGCCAATCGCCCACTCCGCCATAGTCTGCATGAGCAGATCTTGAGCTCTGGCGGAGTGGTTGGCGTTTATCTGCAGGACCTCTAAATGCCGGTGTGCTGGCATTTAGTGGTCCATGCGGTTGTCCTCTGCTAGCCGGCCAGCGGCTACCTCTGTGTGGGAAGGGGGAGGCTGAGGACGACGGGGGGGTCGCGTCCTTAGGTCCCTACCTCTAGTTTCCGGGGGGAAACAACTATCTCCCCCCATAGAGTGGTCAGCTGGAAGTTTTGCATGGGCGCACACCACGCACCATGCCTTTTCTTCCCAGCACTCTCTTGCTATGTGCCCCTCCCTGCTGCACCGGTAGCAGGATTTTGACCGGTCAACGCTGGAGGGGCATGTCTCTCGTGTGTGACCAACACCCATGCATCTGTAGCACCGCATAGGTGCTGGTCCGATCCTATTGATCTTGGCGGACGCCCAACCCACCTTGATCCGCCCTATCGCCAGGAGGGCTTTGGCCACCCGCACTGGGCACTGGATCAAAACAGATCCAGTTCCGTCGTACAGGGGGCGAATGCCCCCTACCTTTATTTGGGCCTGGTCACAGGCTCCTGCATTGGCAACGGCCAGCGCCACGGACTCCTTTGTCGCCGACTCATCTAGGCCGGCGATTTGGAGTCCGGTCTTTTTTGTAACGCGACTCACGTCGGCCACGTCACCTACAATCTGCTGCAGTTTAGCAGCTAGATTATCAGCCGCATTCTCCTGGTCCTCTCCGGGGACTTCGATTACACGGGCCCCCGTCATAGAGGACCTGACCTTTACATGCTGCAGGCCCACTTCCTCCAAGCTCAGGGCGTTGATCGCCCTGGCCATAGTGGCCTGTAGCGTGGTGGTGTTGGTGGCATCCTTTTTTAATGAAACCACCACCGCCGCCGTCCTTGGAACGGCCAGCGCCCTCACCTTAGGCGCTGCCGTCTTTTTCTTTGGTGGCGCTTTGGGCGCTCTTGTCGAGGGGGCAGGCTTGGCCTTCGCCGTGCCCTTCCCCTTCCCTTTCCCCTTCTTTACCACATCCACCCAGGATTCCTTAGGTGGACGTGGCGTTTGGGTCGAGGGGCATGATCCTCCTTCCGACGACCGAGCAACTCTCGGGGCGGCTCGCGGGGCCGGGACTGGAGCTTGGCGGGCGGGGGCAACTGCCTTTTTGGCAGTCTTGGCCTTTTGCGGCCTCCCGTCCCCCAGTCTTGCTACTGCCTCAGGCTGAGTAGTCTTCACCTTAGGTGGGGCAGGCGAAGCAGTCCTCATCCTAGGTGGGGCAGGTGAGACCGCCCTCACTTTGGGAAGGGCTGGCACAGCCGATCCCGTCACCCTCCTATCAGCCGCCAACGGGGGGCGGAAAATCGGCTCAGGCGGCAGGCGCCTGTTCACCTCCTCAAGGCGGGCATTGATCATGCTCCCCAAGGAGACGAACAGTTCCTTCTTTAGTTCTCCGATCGCCTCCGCCAGGTCCGCAGCAGAGAACTGCAAGGACGGTTTGGGTGGCGGGGCCAGAGACGCCGGAATCTCCCGCTCCGAGAACGCAGTCCGGAGCGCCTTCAGTTCCGCCAAGCAGTGAGTGAGTTGCTCCCGCATCCTCTTATTGTCCGCTTTAAGGATGCGGATCTCCTCACTTTCCGACTTGGCGGCCTCGACGTCGTCCATCGAGTCTAAAATCGTGTGGCAGGCACGATTCATCGCGCCCCACACATCTCCCTTCAAATTACCGGATCTTCGGGCCCCCTCTAAAATCTCCCTCGCTGCCTGTCGGGCTGCCTCGATTGGATCTGAAAACCGCAGAAATTCTGTCGGGCTTTCCCGGCGCGAGGGGGAGGTTGGTGATCGCGAACGCGATCGCACCTTTCCTCCCTTTTTCCCTCCATTCGTTCCCTTAACCTCCTTTCCCCCCCTGGGGCGGAGCTCAGGAAAGTCCTTTCGGTATGCGGCGGCAGCGTCCGCTTCTTCCTCGAACTGGTAAATGTCCGGCTCTTGTAGCTTGGCCCTTGCTGCAGCCAACCCCGCATATGCCCCCTTGGGCTTTCCTCTACGGGCGGAGTTGATCTTTGGCCCGTACACGTGCCTTAGATCACCCTCCTCATCGTCCTCATGACCCCTCTTAGAGGCATGAGGGACCCTCTCATAAACATCTAACGAGTCCTCCGACTCACACCCAGAGGTGAGGATTTCTCCCCCTCCCTCCAGTGGATCCCCCCCTTTCTCAGTGTCAGAAGCCATACTGACCCCTTCCACCTAATTCCCAAATTTGGTCTAAATCCGACTACTACGATCAAAACTAAGACCTAACCTAACCTTGAAATGGTCAAGTGCGAGTCGGATTTAGACTTTCCCATATAAAACCCGATTTAGCGCCTGAAATTTTCCTCTGAGCAATCAGAGCAAAAGTTTGACGCTTTTTTCGGGCCACTTCCCGAGGTCGTAGCGACCTAGAAAAATAACCTAAAAATAGAAGATTTTTCGGACTATTTTTGAATACTTCAAGTATTCACCAAAGATGAATAAGTTAAAAGAAATTAACAAAAAACAAAAAATGGAAAATTTTGAAAAAAGTGAAGTCCAAGAAATTGATCCCTCTCCTCACTAGTGGGTCAATAACTCTTGACTCAAAAATCACAGAGTCTTGGATCTTTCACAAAGATTTAAAAAACAAAATTTCCTACAACTACAAAAAGTTTCAAAAAGATACGAGAAGCGCAACCTTTTTTAAACTAACCCCAAACTGAAGGGACTAGAAAAATACTTCCGAAAATTTTGAGCAAAAACTCACAATTTCCGAAATTTTATTTCTCTAGTCTCCTTGAACCGAAATAAACGGGACCGACTCTATAGTTTGCGGAACCGTTGCCGCTATACCCGCCCAAAAAATGGGCAATTAAGGATGTTGGCAACCCCGACAAAACTATTTTTGAAAAATGTAAACAAACCCAAAATTTATAAAAAATTAAGGGCAAAAATTTACAATTTTCAAAAATTTATAACCCCAAAACAAAAAATTCGACAATCTTGCCACCCCTTCCACGCGAAAGTCGACTATTGCCGCTACCTCCCAGCCCTAAAAAGGGCTCGGTACGACAACGGCAACAATTTTATTTCTGCGTTTGAAAAAGGTAAACAAACCGACGAAAACCAACCAAGTGCAAAAACCAAAAAACCGAATAACAAAGCCAAATCAACGTGTAATGCAGAATCAAAAACCGAAAACGAATGCCAAAAAAATGTAGTATTATGGTTCCGAAAATCGCAATAATCCGTGCAAGCACCTCCAAAATAGACCTCAACCTAACCTAACCTAACCTAACCTAACCTAACCTAACCTAACCTAACCTAACCTAACCTAACCTAACCTAACCTAACCTAACCTAACCTAACCTAACCTAACCTAACCTAACCTAACCTAACCTAACCTAACCTAACCTAACCTAACCTAACCTAACCTAACCTAACCTAACCTAACCTAACCTAACCTAACCCAGTCACGCTCCTCCCGCCGCTCTGAGCGTCACGTTTTTAAGCTGCTCCGCGCTCAAAAATCGCCTTTAAATAGTAAAAACAGTGTTTTTGTAGCAAAAGTGACACCATTGGATGCGCGCTGTCGCCCTCTGCCTAAAAGTGAAATTATTATTTAAATCGGATCAAATTTTAAAGCACAGTGACGTTTTTAGTGGATTTTTTAAGGTTAAAAAACCTCAAGACGCGTGCGGCCCTCGAAAGTGATCGACAATCTCACATCCTTCAAGTGCACATCGCTTGGTTCTAGTGAGTGCTACAATCCGGCTGAGTCCCGGAATTTTACCGGTCGAACTCGCCGATTGAGGACTGAAAAACCAAAACCACGTGTACCGTGGTTTTTCACTGGGAGGCGTGCGACAAAAACTGAGATCGGGAACGGTCTAAGAGAACCTTCAGTAGCCCCGAACAATTTTCAGACCTTCAAAAAGTTAAAAGCTCTGGACAATATAGTGGCAAGTCAGTCGAGGAAAAATATCAAGAAACTTCAGACCGAACCCCAGGACGATTTTCAGCTGTAACACTACCTGGAAAAAATACAGGAAGAAGGTTAGTTTTGCCCGCTCCAAATAACACCAGAATCACTGAGATCGGCTTAGGGGTTCGAGCCCCACAAAATCTCATCCAATGACGTGGAGTACAAACTGACCGCAACAAAACCGAGTTACCAGTTTATGCCATTGAGAAATTTCTTGAACTAACACCTATCAAGCTGGAAGCTGACTCGGACTACTCCAGGGACTACCCCGAGCAACAAATTATTGGGTGAAAAAAAAAATTTCCGCACCTCCTCTACGCTCCAGGACCTATATGCGGTATTTGTACCGCTACCCCAGAACTCCAAAATTTTTTGAAGACGCCCGGAACATCAAGTGGAGCTAAAACCAGCATAGGAAGAAGGAAAATTTTATCCCCTCTAAAAGGGCACCCTAAAACATACGGTAAATTATTTTTTGTATTTTTTATAAATTTTCTCGAAAACCCTTCCCCAAGTCACCATTACCAGATAAGTTTGTCAACCCCCTAGCACCAAAACGGGAAGAGATAGACTGAAACTAACATCTGACAGCGTTCTCTCACGAGAAACTATCATAAGGTCAATCTCCCAGAATACCATCCCAAAAACCACCCCCGGGAAGATTTTTGGGAAGAGTTGGAAAACTTTTGGTCATCCCGAATTTCTAAGGGTTGGAAAACCGGTTTGTTAGTAACTACGGTACCTCCCCTACCTGATGCCAGCTTTTCCCACTTTGATATCCCGCTCCTAAGGTCGAAACAAACTATTTCAAGTTGGCAAACTTATCCCAGCGGTATTCCCGGAAGAATAGAATAGGAACGCGCCAGCTAAGAGTCCCGTCTTTGCGCGACAGGCAGGACTGGTCTTTTTACTCCAAAACACAAAAATCCCCTAAATTTTTGGCCCACTATTTTAGTAAATACGAATTTCTTAAGATTTCAACCCCACCGCAAAATTTAAGATTGTAAAGATAAGCAATTTTCAAAAAACCCCTATTATCTCAGAAACGGTGCACCCTAGCTCAAAAATAACAAAAATTCGTCCCCCCCCTCTCAAACACACCCCCCTCGCTACGCACCGAAGGACCTCATCCGGACCTACCCCCGAAGTACCAACCCCCAACCCTTAAAATAGTGACACGTCCAGTCTAGCCTGACCCTTAACTAAAATCTTGGGAAATATTCATAATTCTGTTACTCCGGAAGTACTGCTCCGATCGGAGAGCGGTTTTCGACAAAGACCTGTAAATAAGTGGCGCTATATTTTGGACATCAAATTTAAGCTCTATTGTAGAGCCAAAAATATTTTTGCACTAAAATCTATTTAATTAAGTATGTACGTCTAGTTGACAAGTAAGAGTGCCTAAAAAGCGGAACATAGTAGAGTCAGCGACTCTACAAGATTTTTTTTATATTCTTTCTCTTGCTTATAACTGTAGTATAACTGACTACTGACGTTGTATTATACAGCCAAAAACGGCTCTACTTAGAGCAAATAATATTTTCTGTTAAAATAAAAACGGTGACTTTACTAAAAAGAAAAACTTTGTTTATCTTTATCTTTATTTATCTTTGTTTTTATTTTTATTTGTAAATATAAGCTACGGATTAATCATTTTATTAGACACGGACTATACACCCGCTGACACTTTCCTGGAAACCAACCTAGGAATATCGTGAACTCCTGCAGGCTGGCTGGATTTGTAGCCGCGCAGCTGAAACAAAAACAGATAAAAGTAATTACACAAAACACGAAATAAAATAACTTTTACAACTTTTACAAACTTACACTATACACATAATACATTAGGTTTATTTGATTTACCCCTTTTAAACCCCCCCCCCCCTTCTTTTTTGACCGGGTTTATTGACCCATTCCTCTGACCAAGCCAAAATGTTCAAAACCCCTCCCACGAAAAACCCTTCGACTCCTCAGAAAATAGACCTGGAGACCTCTAGGTCCCCAAAAGAGACACAAAAAGCAGGCCCTTCAAACGTGAGGAGAAGTATAGGGAAGTGGGAAAGTGGTAGAGCTGAAACACTATCTCAAACGTTCAGACTGTCAATTTCCCCTCCAAGTCATTCACCGACCGCGGTGCCAACCACTGCGCCAATCGCTGCACCTGCAAAAATTAAATCAATAATTAATCCTAATTCCAATCCCAATCCCATCCCATATCCCAAACCTAGCCCCAAACAAAATCCCAAGCTCAACCCAAACCACAAACCCAATCCAACAGAAGCAGCAGCAATCTCTCCGAAACCTGTCAAAACAACATCACAGTCAGTGCGAGTGGCCGAGGCAAGAGCATGCCTAAATAAGGCGAAGCACCACCTCGGTAACTCGAGGAACCTAAAGACAGACATCAAGATAGAAGTCACACAGGCAATCGAGAGATTGTACCAACTGGTGAAAGAAGCGGAAGGGGTAAAGAAGATGGACAGGACGGAAAAACCAACAGAGAAGGAGATATTTCAGCCTGACATGATACAAGAAAGCCTTGACTTGAAAAAGTCAATGGAAGAACACGCCAAGCTTCTGAGAGATAATAGCGAAAGGATGAATAAGCTGCAAGAATCGATAGACAAACAACAGGAGGCAGTGACAAAAATGACATATGCCAGTGTAGCCGCGGTCCAGCCCCAAAGACAACCTCGGGAACAAACCGCGCTGCACTCTGTAATAATTTCATCCAAAGATGAGACCGAAACCGGAGAAGAAGTCATCTCGCATATAAGGAAAGCTGTGAATGCAACCGATGGCTTCATCACAGTTGACCGAATAAGGAAAGCCAAAGACAGGAAGATAATAGTGGGGTGCAAAACTCTGGAGGGCAGAACCAGGATACAGGACCGACTAAAAAGTGTGGGAGAGCACCTGACTGTGGAGGAGATCCAGAACCAAGATCCAATGCTTGTACTCAAAGACGTACTGAACTGCAACACTGATGAAGACATCATCAGAGCTCTGAGAAATCAGAACAAAGAGGTGTTCCGCGGATTGGAAAGTCAGGAAGACAGGATAGAGATGAGATATAGAAAGAAGACCAGAAACCCCCACACTTCCCACGTAGTAATAAGGGTATCACCCCGCATATGGAACCGCATATTAGAGCAGGAAGCGGTCCATATAGATATCCAAAGGATAAAAGTGGCTGACCAATCCCCGTTGGTGCAATGCTCGATGTGCCTAAGATATGGCCATGGCAGACGCTTCTGTAAAGAAACAATCGCGAAGTGCAGCCACTGCGGGGGCCCCCACATGAAGACGGAGTGTGCCGACTGGCTCGCTGGAGTAACTCCATCCTGTTGCAACTGCAGGCATGCCAAACTGGATATGACGGAACACAATGCCTTCAGTTCAGAATGCACCATAAGGAAGAAATGGGAGGCTCTAGCTAGAGCAAAAGTTGCGTACTGCTAAGGTGGAGTCAACTGTCAATCCGGCAAGCAACCATACCAAAGGATATGCAGTGGCCCAGGCGAACCTCCAAAGAAAGGAACTGGCGACAAACGAACTCTTTTTAGAGGCAAATAAGAGTAAATTTGCTTTCGCACTGCTCCAGGAGCCATATGTGGGCGGGGCAAGAAGAATGAAAGCATACTGCGGGACGAGAATCTACCAGTGCGCGGACCAAGGAAGCGGGACTGTGAAGGCAGCCATAGTCGTCTTTAACGATGACTTGGATGTCATCCAGTGCCCAGAACTCACTACTAACAACATAGTAGTGGTGAGAATCCGGACCAGTGCCTGGGAAATCGTAGCGGTGTCCTTTTATCTCGAGCCAGACCAGCCTATAGAGCCATACTTGGAGCAGTTGAAACAGATAACGGTGGATCTGGGCCCGAGAAGACTGCTAATATGCGGAGACTGCAATGCCAAGAGTACCTGGTGGGGCAGCAATATAGTGGACCACAGGGGAGAGTCTATGTCTGGAACCCTGGAAGAGTCAGGCTTGCAGGTACTCAATATAGGGAATGCACCGACCTTCTATACGGTACGAGGAAACATTGTATATAGCAGTCATATAGACATCTCGACTTGCTCTGAAGACCTTCTCGACTTAGTGGAAGACTGGAAAGTTGATCAGGGGATCACAAGCTCGGACCACAACACTATAGTTTTTAAAATAAAACTACACCGGACCAAGGGCACTAAAATAAAAAGAACAACGAGGCTCTACAACACGAAAAAGGCCGACTGGAGCCGGTTTCGTGAGAAACTGGCACAATCCAAAGAACAACATAACATCAACGCTGAGGAAATGCATAACATCACCAATAAGACCGAGTTAGAAATGGCAATAGATAAGTATACATGCATAATAACGGAAGCCTGTAAAGCAAGCATTCCCAGCAAGAAACACGTAGAGACACTAAACATGCCTTGGTGGTCCGAGGATCTCGCTGCGATGAAGAAGGCAGTCACCACAAAAAAGCGCCGCATCAGGTGCGCTGCACAAACCCGAAGAGCGAAAGTCATTGAAGAGTACCTGAAAGCAAAAGAAGAGTATGAGTGCACAGCCAAGAAAGCCCAGATTGACAGCTGGAAAGAGTTTTGCAGGAAACAGGATAGAGAAGGAGTCTGGGAGGGTATTTACAGAATTATAGGAAGGACCACCAAGAGGCAAGAAGACTTGGCCCTAAAGAGGGATGGTGCATACCTAAACCCAGCGGAATCTGCAGCCTTACTCGCGGAGACATTTTACCCTGAAGATACGGAAGAAACTGACAACACAGAACATAGGCGCACCAGAGAAGCCGCCGAGCGAGTAAACGAGTGTACACATGCTGAGACTCATGACCCACCGTTTACGGCGCTGGAGCTAAAAACCGCCGTTGAGAGTTTCAACCCAAAGAAGGCCCAGGGAGCAGATGGCTTCACAGCGGACATCTGCAAGCAGGCAGTTTACCAGGATCCGGAGACATTCCTTACCCTAGTCAACAAGTGTCTGCAGTTGGGACATTTTCCGACCATCTGGAAAGAGGCCACAGTCGTGGCGTTGAGGAAACCGGGAAAGGACGACTATGAGGTACCGAAATCCTACAGACCAATAGGTCTCCTGCCTGTTCTGGGAAAAATATTGGAAAAAATGACAGTGACACGAATCAAATGGCACTTGGTACCGCGACTTAGTACTCGCCAGTACGGCTTTATGCCCCAAAAAAGCACCGAGGACGCCCTGTGTACTCTAATACGACATATACAGGGTGAATTACAGCTTAAAAAGCTTATCACCCTGGTGTCCTTGGATATAGAGGGCGCCTTTGACAGCGCCTGGTGGCCGGCCATAAAAGTCAGACTGGCTGAGGAAAAGTGCCCGGTCAATATAAGGCGGTTAATGGATAGCTACCTTACTTGCAGAAAAGTCAAAGTAAGGTATGCCGGGGAAGAATGCACCAAGAACACCAACAAAGGGTGCGTCCAGGGGTCAATAGGTGGTCCTATCCTATGGAACCTTCTTCTGGATCCACTATTGCAGGAGCTGGAGAAACAAGGCGTCTACTGTCAGGCGTTTGCGGATGATGTCGTGCTGATTTTTAGTGACAAAACGGCAATGGAAATTGAGAGGCGAGCTAATGCAGTCCTTACCCATGTTCACCAGTGGGGTGTCAGAAACAAGCTGAAGTTCGCACCGCACAAAACATGCGCCATAGTGCTGACCAGAAAGCTTAAGTACGACACTCCACGGCTGAGGATGGCAGGGGTCGACATTGACATGTCCAAGGAGATCAAAATATTAGGTCTCACAATCGACGACAAACTCGCCTTCAATTCCCACGTAGCGAACGTGTGTAAAAAGTCACTGAATTTCTACAAACAGTTATCAAGAACCGCGAAAGCAAGTTGGGGATTACATCCAGAAGTGATTCGCATTTTATATACAGCTGCAGTAGAGCCAGTTATAATGTACGCAGCCGGCGCCTGGGCGTCAGCAACCAGTAAAATTGGTATTCGAAAGCTGCTTGACACGGTTCAGCGAGGATTTGCTCAGAAACTATGCAAGTCCTACCGCACGGTCTCTCTTAACTCGGCACTAGTACTTTCCGGGATATTACCTCTGGATCTCAGAATACAAGAGGCAGCCGCCCTGTATGAGGCTCGAAAGGGGACGTCCCGGCTGGTGCTGGGGGATAGGGAAACGGAGCGTGTGGTGGATTTTATAGAGTCACCACACCCAGCTTTGCATACGGACCTGAAGTTCATATGTCTGGTAAACCAGGAACAAGTGGACGAGTATAATGTGCAGACCGTGCGCATATTCACCGACGGTAGCAAGCTTGAGGGCAAGGTCGGCGCAGCATTGTCTCTGTGGAACAATGAGGTGGAGACTGGCACCCTCAAGTTGGGCTTACCGACATACTGCACTGTCTACCAAGCGGAACTGCTGGCCATATGCAAGGCCACAAGCATAATCCTCAAGCGAAAGGAGTCGAGCTTTGGCATATACAGTGATTCAAGAGCAGCGCTGGAGTCAGTCACCAACCATAGCTCCCTCCACCCCTTGGCAGTGAAAACCCGTCATAACCTACGGGAAGCTCTGAACCAGAACAAAGATGTCTCTTTGTTTTGGATCAAAGCACACGCAGGACTGCCAGGAAATGAGCGCGCTGACGAGCTCGCGAAGGATGCGGCATTGTCGTTGCGAAGGAAACCCGACTATGACCTTTGTCCGATCTCATTCGTCAAGCGGCAGCTCCGCAAGGAGTCGCTCGACGAATGGAATCGAAGGTATCAGTCGGGTGAGACAGCCTCCGTAACGAAAATGTTCTTCCCAGACGCAACAGCAGCTTACGGAATTATCAGGCGGCTACAGCCGACGGGAGTACTTACACAGCTTCTGACAGGACACGGTGGGTTTGCCGCGTATTTGGCCAGATTCAAATGCAGGGAGAACCCATCCTGCATCTGTGAGGAAGGAACAGAAGAAACGGTCTCGCACATCATTTTTGAATGCCCCACCTACCATCAAGATAGGTACGATTTTGAGATGCACACAAACATAAAATTATCAGCACAAAACATACACGATTTTCTAAAAGACAAGAAACTGCGCAAAATAATCCTGAAGTATTGCGAAAAAATTTGTAC
The DNA here is from genome assembly GCA_946894065.1 of Acleris literana. NCBI lineage: Eukaryota > Metazoa > Arthropoda > Insecta > Lepidoptera > Tortricidae > Acleris > Acleris literana. The sequence continues at coordinate 10,992,297 of OX335697.1, read as the reverse complement.
CGTAGTAATAAATAGAAACAAAGATAAATAATATTACTAGGTTATATATTATGTATATATAATATTAGTAATAGAAAAATAACAGTTGTAAAGAAAATAGCTTGGCAATAAATTAGGTAAGATGTGTAATAGACAATAAGAAGTCTACAGAACATGTATTTAATAGGATAACTCAAAGAAAAATGTATAAAATAAGAACCGTAAAGAGGTTCACAAAAAAGTGAATCCATTAGATAAAATATGTACAATTACATTAGATATAAAAACCTGTAGACTAAGTGATATGTTAGAAATGTTAGTTTTAGGATTAACTTGTAAAAACTAATTATCCCTGTGTAAAAATAAAAATCCCTTCACCCTCAATCAGAGCAAGGCAAACAAAATAAAATAACGATATGCCATGTCTGCTATACAACGTCTCTGGCCCATGTCAGAGGAATAAAAGCAAGACATACAAAAAAAAAAAAAAAAAAAAAAAAACCTAACCTAACCTAACCTAACCTAACCTAACCTAACCTAACCTAACCTAACCTAACCTAACCTAACCTAACCTAACCTAACCTAACCTAACCTAACCTAACCTAACCTAACCTAACCTAACCTAACCTAACCTAACCTAACCTTTTTTTTTTTTTTTTTTTTTTTTTTTTTTTTTTTTTTTTTTTTTGCAAGGTGAAAAATGCTTTACGCATTTCCCCCGCCATGGGAGTGACGGGGGGGTATGTGGGACTCACATCCCCTCCCCTTCTCCGAGCGAGAAGGAGTAGGGGAGTGTTACCCACTAAAAAACACCTTGGCGTACCCTCAAACCGGTTTGGTTGGACGCCGTGGAACCCGCGATTGGCATTCCCCACGACGTCGTCCGGCTGCCCCAGCCATTGCCGGGGCTCCCCGCGCCAAAGGGGAGAAGGGCCGAGCACGCGTGGCCCCCCTCCCAGACCGCTGAGTGACTTGCCTACAGCAGGCAGGGGACTCCCATCCCCCACCTGCAGCCACTAAGGGTTGAGGCGTGCGGCAAAACGCCGCCGCCTCAACCCCTGCCGTCTGCGCCGGAGCGGATGCGCGAGAGGAGACTCCTCGCGCTCCCGCTCCGCGGCCTCCTTCTGCGAGATAACCGTCTCGCAAAAAGAGGCCACAGCCTCCCAAGACCTCTCGCTGCAGAGCATTGCCGAGACAATGCTGTAGAGCGAGAGGTCCTCCCGCTGTATAGCGAGCGCCATGGCGCCGCGCTCCGAACTCCAACGGCTGCACACCTCAAAGGTGTGCGGAGCCGTGTCGTCCGGATCGCCGCACTCATGGCACTGCGGGGTAGGCTCCCTCCCAATTTTGTGCAGGTAATGACCGAAACACCCATGTCCGGTCATTACCTGCACAAGCCGGAACGACGTAGCGCCGACTGCCCTCTCTAACCACAGGTCAACCGACGGGAGGATCGCCCCTATAGTACGAGTACCATAGGGGGAGTCCTCCAGGTCGGCCTTCCATCGTTCCCGCAGTCGACGCTCCGTCATTCGGCGCGTCTCCTCTACCTCCTCAGGGTCCGGGCGTTCACCCCTCGCCCGGGCCCTAGACCTAACCCTATAGGTCTCCGCCTGCACCTCTGCATCCAATTCCCAGGGCGGGGTGCAGGCGAGGAGGCAGGCCGCTGCGTGGGCCACGGTTACGTAGGCCCTCACCATCCGGAGGGCCACAACCCTCTGGGGCCTCCGCAGCAGGGCCCTGTTCCGGGCGGACAGCTTGTCCGCCCAGATTGGGGCCCCGTAGAGGGCCATGCTCCTTGTCACGCCGGCGTATAAACGCCGGCATAAGGAGCCTGGCCCACCCACATTGGGCAATAGCCGCCCCAGTGCCGAGGCGGCACCCACTATTCGGGGAGCAAGTTTGGAGAAATGCTCCCCGAAATCCCATTTGCGGTCCAATATTAGCCCCAGATATTTTATATGGGGCTTAATTATGACCGCCTCCCCCCCCAGGGTGAGCGCCGCGCCCGCCGGCAGCCTCCACCCTCGCCCCCCGAAGACTATGCCCTCAGTCTTCGGGAGGGCCACCTTTAATCCGAGCCGCTCAATGCGATGAATCGCCAGCTCGGCCGCCACCTCCGCCCTCCTTGAGGTCTCCCTCAGGTTGCTTCCGCGCGCAGCCACCATCGTGTCGTCCGCATAACAGATTGTGACTGTGCGCGGAAGCAATTCCCCCCTGATGGCCCAGTCGTACCCCAGGTTCCAAAGAAGTGGACCGAGAACGGAACCCTGGGGTACGCCGCAGGCCATCCTCCTTTCCCCCCGTCGACCCTCCTTGCCCTCATAGAGCACTACCCTCTCGGTAAGGTAGTGCTCTATGACCCGCCGCAGGTAGTGAGGCACTTCGTGATAGCGAAGTGCCTCACTTATCACCTCATAGGGGAGGGTGCCGAAGGCATTGGCGATGTCTAAAGACACCGCCACGACACCCTCTCCCCTGCCCGACGCGTCTTCACAGAAGTCCCTTAAGGACTTCAGCGCGTCGAGCGTAGACCGCCCCTCCCGGAACCCGAACTGTCTCTCCGAGACGTTCGGGCCGGCGGTCTCCAGGTGCTGCAAGATCCGGGAGGCCAGGATACGTTCGAACATTTTCCCGGCCTCATCCAGCAGCACGATGGGGCGGTAGGCGGACGGGCAGTCGGGGGGTCGACCCTCTTTACGGAGGAGGCATACCCTCCCCTCCTTCCATATCCTCGGGAACCTTCCCTCCCTCAGGCAGTCATCCATGATCTGCCTGAGGCGGTTCCCGAGATGTTTCAGACTGATGAAGAGGACGCGACCGGGGACTCCATCGGGGCCCGGGGCTTTTTTACAGCCCCGGAGTCGGTCCTCTACCCTCTCGAACTCGTCATCGCTAATTGGCGCAATGACGAGTTCGGTATCCGGCTCCTCCACAGGCTCAGCCATCGATGGAGGGGTGATCGCAGGGGCTGGCGGGAACAGCCCCTCGATGACCCTCTGCAGTAAGGCGGGTTCAAGGGAGTCCATGGGGGGGGCAGTGCGCATCTTGTTGCGCACTACCCTGTAGGGCCGCCCCCATGGGTCCTTATCCAGGGTGGCCAAGAACGAGGCTTGTCCCTCATCCTTGGCCTTGGCGATCGCCACCTGGAGGGCCTTCTTTGCCACCTTGAGGGCCTGGTGGAGACCCTCTTCCTCTTGGGGGGTGTGCCGCCTACGCCTACAGTGCTGGTAGGCGTGGCGGGCACTATTGCTGGTGATTCGCAGGGCCGCAATCTCTGCGGACCACCAGTACACCCTCTTCCGAGAAGTCAGGCGTTTTGCCCGGGGCATAGCCGCATCGCACACCGCCTGCAGTGCGATGCGGAACCGAACGGCCCTTTCCTCGACTCCGAGGGCGGCGGGTGGGGCAGCACACCAAGCCTCCACCATCGCCGCCTCGTCCGCCTTGGCCCTGTCCAAAAGGGACAGGGACCATTTTGGGAACCCTCCTCCCCTGCTCCCGTTTGCCCTCCCCCCGGGGATGGGCAGTGACTGCACCCCTCCTGTGGAGACCCTCATCCTAATATATAGGTGATCGGAGAGGGTCTCCACGTCCTCCAGGACGCGCCAGTCTTCCACGCGCGCGGCAATGGCAGTGGTCGCGAACGTCACGTCCACGACCGAACCCCCCTGCCGCCGCACGCATGTATTTGCGCCGCCCTGATTCAGAACCTCGAGTCCTGTTGCCACCACCCAATCCCTGAGGACCGCCCCTCGCGGGTCCGTGATGGGGGAACCCCATGCCGAGCTCTTGGCATTGAGGTCCCCCAGGACCATCACTTGTCTCGGAGCAGCCCTCCTGACCACCCCCCCTAGGACTCCCAGGAATTGTTCAAAAGCACGTAGCGGCCTATTGGGGGAGAAGTACACCGCCAATAGTACGGTGTCACTCCCCCACTTGGCCGCCACAAATCCTGGGCCGCCCTCAATCTTCGACAAGGCGGGGAAGTCCCCAACCACCGGCACTACGATAGCCACCATTTCATCCGACGCCCCTACCCAATTAGGTAGAGGGGGGACGAAATAGGGCTCCGCAACAACCGCCACGCCAATCGCCCACTCCGCCATAGTCTGCATGAGCAGATCTTGAGCTCTGGCGGAGTGGTTGGCGTTTATCTGCAGGACCTCTAAATGCCGGTGTGCTGGCATTTAGTGGTCCATGCGGTTGTCCTCTGCTAGCCGGCCAGCGGCTACCTCTGTGTGGGAAGGGGGAGGCTGAGGACGACGGGGGGGTCGCGTCCTTAGGTCCCTACCTCTAGTTTCCGGGGGGAAACAACTATCTCCCCCCATAGAGTGGTCAGCTGGAAGTTTTGCATGGGCGCACACCACGCACCATGCCTTTTCTTCCCAGCACTCTCTTGCTATGTGCCCCTCCCTGCTGCACCGGTAGCAGGATTTTGACCGGTCAACGCTGGAGGGGCATGTCTCTCGTGTGTGACCAACACCCATGCATCTGTAGCACCGCATAGGTGCTGGTCCGATCCTATTGATCTTGGCGGACGCCCAACCCACCTTGATCCGCCCTATCGCCAGGAGGGCTTTGGCCACCCGCACTGGGCACTGGATCAAAACAGATCCAGTTCCGTCGTACAGGGGGCGAATGCCCCCTACCTTTATTTGGGCCTGGTCACAGGCTCCCGCATTGGCAACGGCCAGCGCCACGGACTCCTTTGTCGCCGACTCATCTAGGCCGGCGATTTGGAGTCCGGTCTTTTTTGTAACGCGACTCACGTCGGCCACGTCACCTACAATCTGCTGCAGTTTAGCAGCTAGATTATCAGCCGCATTCTCCTGGTCCTCTCCGGGGACTTCGATTACACGGGCCCCCGTCATAGAGGACCTGACCTTTACATGCTGCAGGCCCACTTCCTCCAAGCTCAGGGCGTTGATCGCCCTGGCCATAGTGGCCTGTAGCGTAGTGGTGTTGGTGGCATCCTTTTTTAATGAAACCACCACCGCCGCCGTCCTTGGAACGGCCAGCGCCCTCACCTTAGGCGCTGCCGTCTTTTTCTTTGGTGGCACTTTGGGCGCTCTTGTCGAGGGGGCAGGCTTGGCCTTCGCCGTGCCCTTCCCCTTCCCTTTCCCCTTCTTTACCACATCCACCCAGGATTCCTTAGGTGGACGTGGCGTTTGGGTCGAGGGGCATGATCCTCCTTCCGACGACCGAGCAACTCTCGGGGCGGCTCGCGGGGCCGGGACTGGAGCTTGGCGGGCGGGGGCAACTGCCTTTTTGGCAGTCTTGGCCTTTTGCGGCCTCCCGTCCCCCAGTCTTGCTACTGCCTCAGGCTGAGTAGTCCTCACCTTAGGTGGGGCAGGCGAAGCAGTCCTCATCCTAGGTGGGGCAGGTGAGACCGTCCTCACTTTGGGAAGGGCTGGCACAGCCGATCCCACCACCCTCCTATCAGCCGCCAACGGGGGGCGCAAAATCGGCTCAGGCGGCAGGCGCCTGTTCACCTCCTCAAGGCGGGCATTGATCATGCTCCCCAAGGAGACGAACAGTTCCTTCTTTAGCTCTCCGATCGCCTCCGCCAGGTCCGCAGCAGAAAACTGCAAGGACGGTTTGGGTGGCGGGGCCGGAGACGCCGGAATCTCCCGCTCCGAGAACGCAGTCCGGAGCGCCTTCAGTTCCGCCAAGCAGTGAGTGAGTTGCTCCCGCATCCTCTTATTGTCCGCTTTAAGGATGCGGATCTCCTCACTTTCCGACTTGGCGGCCTCGACGTCGTCCATCGAGTCTAAAATCGTGTGACAGGCACGATTCATCGCGCCCCACACGTCTCCCTTCAAGTTCCCGGATCTTCGGGCCCCCTCTAAAATCTCCCTCGCTGCCTGTCGGGTTGCCTCGATTGGATCAGAAAACCGCAGAAATTCTGTCGGGCTTACCCGGCGCGAGGGGGAGGTTGGTGATCGTGAACGCGAGCGCACCTTTCCTCCCTTTTTCCCTCCATTCGTTCCCTTAACCTCCTTCCCCCCCCTGGGGCGGAGCTCAGGAAAGTCCTTTCGGTATGCGGCGGCAGCGTCCGCTTCTTCCTCGAACTGGTAAATGTCCGGCTCTTGAAGCTTGGCCCTTGCTGCAGCCAACCCCGCATATGCCCCCTTGGGCTTTCCTCTACGGGCGGAGTTGATCTTTGGCCCGTACCCGTGCCTTAGATCACCCTCCTCATCGTCCTCATGACCCCTCTTAGAGGCATGAGGGACCCTCTCAAAAACCTCTAACGAGTCCTCCGACTCACACCCAGAGGTGAGGATTTCTCCCCCTTCCTCCAGTGGATCCCCCCCTTTCTCAGTGTCAGAAGCCATACTGACCCCTTCCACCTAATCACCAAATTTGGTCTAAATCCGACTACTACGATCAAAACTAAGACCTAACCTAACCTTGAAATGGTCAAGTGCGAGTCGGATTTAGACTTTCCCATATAAAACCCGATTTAGCGCCTGAAATTTTCCTCTGAGCAATCAGAGAAAAAGTTTGCCGCTTTTTTCGGGCCACTTCCCGAGGTCGTAGCGACCTAGAAAAATGACCAAAAAATAGAAGATTTTTTGGTCTATTTTATAATACTTCTAGTATTCACCAAAGATGAATAAGTTAAAAGAAATTAACAAAAAACAAAAAATGGAAAATTTTGAAAAAAGTGAAGTCCAAGAAATTGATCCCTCTCCTCACTAGTAGGTCAATAACTCTTGACTCAAAAATCACAGAGTCTTGGATCTTTCACAAAGATTTAAAAAACAAAATTTCCTACCACGACAAAAAGTTTCAAAAAGATACAAGAAGTGCAACCTTTTTTAAACTACCCCCAAACTGAAGGGACTAGAAAAATCCTTCCGAAAATTTTAACCAAAAACTCACAATTTCCGAAATTTTATAATTCTAGTTTCCTTAAACCGAAATAAACGGGACCGACTCTATAGTTTGCGGAACCGTTGCCGCTATACCCGCCCAAAAAATGGGCAATTAAGGATGTTGGCAACCCCGACAAAACTATTTTTGAAAAATGTAAACAAACCCAAAATTTATAAAAAATTAAGGGCAAAAATTTACAATTTTCAAAAATCTAAAAAACCAAAACAAAAAATTCGACAATCTTGCAACCCTTTCCACGCGAAAGTCGACTATTGCCGCTACCTCCCAGCCCTAAAAAGGGCTCGGTACGACAACGGCAACAATTTTATTTCTGCGTTAGAAAAAGGTAAACAAACCGACGAAAACCAACCAAGTGCAAAAACCAAAAAACCGAATAACAAAGCCAAATCAACGTGTAATGCAGGATCAAAAACCGAAAACGAATGCCAAAAAAATGTAGTATTATGGTTCCGAAAATCGCAATAATCCGTGCAAGCACCTCCAAAATAGACCTCAACCTAACCTAACCTAACCTAACCTAACCTAACCTAACCTAACCTAACCTAACCTAACCTAACCTAACCTAACCTAACCTAACCTAACCTAACCTAACCTAACCTAACCTAACCTAACCTAACCTAACCTAACCTAACCTAACCTAACCTAACCTAACCTAACCTAACCTAACCTAACCTAACCTAACCTAACCTAACCTAACCTAACCTAACCTAACCTAACCTAACCTAACCTAACCTAACCTAACCTAACCTAACCTAACCTAACCTAACCTAACCTAACCTAACCTAACCTAACCTAACTTCTCCTGGGCAGAGTCCTGCAGCCCAGGAGAAGACCAACGGAGATGACGCACCCAGCAGAACGAAGAAACTACCCGTTTGGCCTCGTGAATTCCCAAGAAGAGGCTGAAAAAGTCGAGGAAACCGGGAAGGCTTACTATACAGATGGAAGCAAAATAGAGGGCAAGGTTGGCGCCGCAATTTCTATATGGGGAGACGGCAAGGAGCTTCAGACTGTGGGTTTCAGATTGGAGAACTACTGTTCGGTTTTTCAGGCTGAGATAGTGGCAATCCATCGAGCAGTAGAGTTAGCCCTAAAAAAGAAAGAGTCAATACATGTACTCAGCGACTCAAGATCAGCCATCCAGTCGGTATGCAACCCAAACTCCCTTAATCCCGTAGCCATGGGTATACAGGAAAACCTCAGAACTGCAGACCGGGAGGGAATTACAATAAAAATATACTGGATCAAGGCGCATGCCGGTATATCTGGAAACGAACGCGCTGACGAGCTAGCCAAAGCAGCAGCCCTTCGTAACAAAAGAACCCCAGCTTATGACAAATTCCCTCTGTCCTTCGCAAAGCGCACCATCAGGCAGGCTACAATAGACAAGTGGCAAGAACGGTACACAAGTTCGGAAACCGGGGCAGGAACGAGGATGTTCTTCGAGGATGTCAGACGAGCAAAAAAAGACGCTTGAGAAAATGGGCACCAATAACACAACAACTCAAATGTTTACGGGTCACGGGGGTTTTAGACATTACCTATTTAGATTTAAGCTAGCTGACTCCCCGTTTTGTGCTTGCGACGATGAGTCTGAAGAAACGGTAGCGCACATTCTCTCTAAATGCCCAAAGTACGAGTATGACAGACTTACCTGCGAGCACAGGACGGGACTGGCCATCACTGAGGGGAATTTTATAGACTTGGTCGAGGACGACAACGCCCGGACCCATTTCGTTGCTTTTGCGGAGCGAGCCCTACGCAGAGCCGCGAAAGCGAATGGGTCTACTGTAGCCTAAGTTTCCTATTATTAAATTATTAAATTATATTTTAAGCGGAATTGGTAGTATACTAATTATAATTAATAATAATTGTACGACTATTGCTTAAATTACCGTCTCATAAACCTATTAAAATTGTATTTACACTGATTTTGTACTATTTATAAATAATTCATTAACGTGAACAGTGCCACCCAAGCCAACCCAAATTATTTAATTAGAATTTAAAAAGATCATAATTATATTATTATATTGCCTAAATTTGTGTTAGAACTATAATGTAAATGTAGCATGTAGCGTAGCATGTATTACATTGTACATAATTTATTGCTAGATAATTAAAAATAAATTAATGTTTAAAATTGTAAATATATTTAGATAATAAAATAAAGAAAAAAAAAAAAAAAAAAATATATAAATAAAAGATTAACCACCGAAAAAGAAATATCGGTGAGAACAAAGAGGAAGGAGGTCGGACCAAAAAAAAAAAAAAAAAAAAAAAAAAAAAAAAAAAAAAAAAAAAAAAAAAAAAAAAACCTAACCTAACCTAACCTAACCTAACCTAACCTAACCTAACCTAACCTAACCTAACCTAACCTAACCTAACCTAACCTAACCTAACCTAACCTAACCTTTTTTTTTTTTTTTTTTTTTGTTGACGGAGTGGAAATGCATTTACGCATCCTCCCAGCCTGGGGACGGCTGTGCAATGGGAGGTATGACGGACTCTCAAAAGAACTACCGTCTAAAACCACTCCGGCGTTTAACTCCCTTGCCGGTTGTGAGGCGCCGCGGTACCTGCCTAAGCATACGCCACTGACACGCCTCCCGGCCTGCTCCGAAGAGCCCCCCCTTCTCTCCGCCTAAGGAGGAGACGACTGTGAACAGCCCGCGACCGTCTCCCCAGACCGGTAAAGCCGTGCAAGGTGGGCCCCCAACCCACTGGCTCTACAAGAAGTTCGGGTGAGCAGCGAACCGAAGTCCACTGAGTTCGCCTTCCCTTCAACGGTCTGCCTGTGGTGGATGGTGCTTTCCGGATACCCAACCCCAATGGGTTGGTCCCATACCCTTCAAACACGCCCCACCACAGCTGTCCCCTCAATAACTACAGTGCCCCCCGGGATTCCAAGAGACACGTAGAAGGACCCTCGGGTGACATGGGAGTACTTTCAGGGCGAAGAGTCACGCCCCCCTGGCGCGCCGTCCCTTCCAGTAAACCCAGTCACCAACCGCAAAAGTGACAGAAAGAAGCTGTCCAGGGCAGAAACGGCCTCGAAGGCACACGCAACCGCCCCTTTCAACAACCTCTGTCACTGCCCCCTCCAGGTGGCTGGTTAAGCTTTCCGGGAACAGAAACGGCCTCGAAGGCACACGCAACTGACCCTTCAAACTACCCCAGTCACCAATCCTCAATAGGCAACAGAAGGAAGCTGTCTAGGGCAACCGCCCCTTCCAACGACCTCTGTCGCCGCCCTCAACTGGTGACGAAGCAGCTTTTCCGAAGAAAAGCCGCTCGTCACCATCCCTCCCCAGGTGACAGAAGGAAACTTTCCGGGGCAGAAGCGGCCTCAGGGCACACGCAACCGCAACCCATCAAGAAACCCCTGTCACCTCCCCAGTGCCGCTCTTAGTCTGGCCCCTCACCCCGAGCCTTTCCGGTATGGGTAGCCCTGTCCGGTATAGCCTCGGGGATCATTGAGACACGCAAGCCCCCCCACCACAGCAAGGTGGCAGCACAGTCGGGGGGGAACCTAACCTAACCTAACCTAACCTAACCTAACCTAACCTTTTTTTTTTTTTTTTTTTTTTTTAAGAGGGGAAATGCTTTCCGCATACCCCCGCGCTTGGGCGAACGCGGTGGTTATGTGGGACTCTCCCCCCGCCCCTCCCCCCTAATGGGAAAAGGGCAGGAAGCCTACCCACTAAAACCCCTCTGCTGGTCCTCAACCGCTTTAAGTGTTGGCCGCCGTGGGAGTCAAAGTGAATTCTTCCAAGACGACGGCCAAAGCTGCCCTGGTCATAGAGACCGGGACTCGTCTCGCCAGAGGCTGGGGGTGTCAAGCTTGAATGACATTCCCAACGGCACGTGAGATCGTGCAATGCGGGCTAAAGACGCCCATCTCTGCCCGCGTCTCACACTGAGTATAGGCTCTACTCCTTTCCACTCGTTTTACACGGGGGAGACGTTATGACTCCATCTCCTGTGGAGAACTTCTGCAGGTCTCCTGTGGTGCAGCCCCTTGTGGGGGCACCGACTTGTTCCTCTTTCGAGGAGGCCTGCAGCGTTTTCCGCCCATGATGTGTCCTGCCCGCCTCTTTGCTTGAGCGCAAGCCACGCAGTGCGGTTTGGCCTTGCAGCCGGCAGACATGTGTCCCTCTTCGCCACATCGGTAGCAAATCGTACCACGGTCGACTTGGGATGGGCATGTAGCTCTTACGTGGCCTAGGCCCATGCACTTAAAACAGCGCATGGGTAAGGGATCAAGTAGTTTGATCCGAGCTGATGACCAGCCCACCAAGAGTCTTGCTGCCGCAGCCAGAACCTTTGCAGGTTCCGGCGGGCATTTAATCACTGCGGTGCCAGCACCAAATGGCCCCGCGCGGATGATGCCTACCTTTACGTGTTCGGGCTGGCACCCAGTCGTCGTTGAGACTGCAGCGGCTATGTCATCAGGCCCGACAGATTCGTCCAAGCCAGACGCGCGCAGAGCAACAGTCTTCAGTGGTCGGGCTACCTCCGCTATATCACTGAGGACACTGCGTAATTTAGCCGCCAACTTATCCGCTTTCGAGCCACTGTCAGCACCCGACACCTCTATCAATCGGGCTCCGCTAACAGTGTTACGAGCCTTGATGTGTTCTAAGCCTACCTCACTTAGTTTGAATGACTTTATTGCCTTCACCATTACGTCTCTATAGGTCAACCCTTTCTGTGACGCCTCCGGCTTAAGGGTAATTACCACCGCTGTTGTTTGAGGAGTGACTATACGCGGTTTACGCTTCCTCTTCCTCTTCTTTTTCTTGCCCTTCTGCTTCTTTTGGGCTGGAGGCGCAGCCTTCGGAGCTGGGGCGGAGGAAGTAGACGGGCCCTGGCCATCCTTCTTTCCTTTACTCTTTTTCCTCTTAGAGCCTTCCTTGACAACAGTCGAATAGGCCTGGTGCAATGCCTTGGGTGATGACTGTGTGGGCGTGCTCCGTATCGTCTTCGCGTTTTTCGCCTTAGGGTGCATGGGAGGTATAGAGTTCTCACCAGTGCAAAGCTCCGGATGGTACGTGTCGGCAGCAGAGAAATCGTCCACGCATCCCGATAACCTTCTATCTGCCGCCAGCAAGGGTCGCAAGCGCATCTCCGGGAGCAGTCTGGCCTCTATACCGTCGAACCGGGCGCTGATCATGGTACCCACCTGACACATGATGGTGCGCACCAGTTCTTCGGTTTCAATCCTAGGCGGAGAGGCGGCTCGAGGTGGCGGATCTACCACCACCTTTTGCCTATCTTCCTCCACTTGTGTTCGGAGGTCTGCCAGCTCCTTGCGTAGCCCCTCCATCTCCTCCCGCAGTCTTTTATTTTCAGCGTGCATTCGCACCGTCTCGTCTGAGACGCAGCGGACCATCAGAACCTCACACGCGTCCTTAATATTGTCCGCTGCGTCTTTGAGGACACGTACGTATGTCCCTTTCAAGTTTTTCGAGGAAGTTGCCACCTTATGGATGGCGACCACACTCTCCTGTACCAACTTAATCAACGAGTTGGCGCTATCAGCATCGACGCTCGTCTCAGGAAGCTGAGACGAGGGAGCAGATTTGTTCCTCAATTGGCGGGTTGAGGCAATGAGCTCCGACTCTGCTTCGAGCATCATTCTTTCTCGTTCGGCCTCTACCAACGCCATCTTCGCTTTCGCTAAGCCAACATACTCCCCAGTTGTAGGGGGGCGGCCTCGCCCTCTTTTTAAAAGCGGCTTATTTGGCCCAGCGCCAGCACGCGTTTCCTCCTCACCGTCTCCGGTATCCACAATTCGACGTTTTCGCCGTTGTTCTGAACGTCCTTCGAAATTTCGGACACTCGTTTCCGAGTTCCCCTCCTCTTCACTAGTACTGTACGTACTGTCGTCTACCTCTTCATCTGTGTATGTAAAGTTTTTGTTTTTATATTTATCCATTTTAGTCCCACGAGTCGGGTCGTTACTAGTCCACTCCCGGGTGACGCCCATCCCAGGAGTAAGGCTATATACTAGCAGAGGTCGCCTGGTGTCTGCAGGTTTTTACGACTTTACTGTCGGGTTTTATAGAGTTTTCCATCTCGCGGGCCGGCCAATGAAGGCAAACCCTCCGTTCTAGCAACTTGCAACTACCCCATTACGTCGCTGGATGGGGTTGTTGAAGCAAGACGCCAGAGTACGGGTACTAGAGGAGTCGACGTCCTCCTCTAGTTTTGGGCGGTAGTGCTCGACGGCAGTGTAAGTGCACGCCGAGCCCGCCCCCTAACCTACCCCCCCCCTGCCGGATATTAGCCATGGGCTGAAAGAATCCCCCATAAGGAGATAGTTTCAACCAATGCCCAGGGTGCACCAGCCCAGGTGCTGCGTTCTCTCCGGATCGAGATCAAGAGAGACTGCAACACCCAGGCCAACGTGGAGGAATCCGGCCCGCACCCCAACCTAACCTAACCTAACCTTTTTTTTTTTTTTTTTTTTTTTTTTGTCCGGGGGAAAATCCTCATGGATACCACCACGTCACGGGGGGGCGTGGTGGTTATGTGAGACTCCTACTCACTAAAAACCCCCGGGTGTTCCTCTCTCCACCATGTGGCAGGGTACGAGTAGCGCTTTCGCCTGCTTTCGATTCCCTGCCAGGTGGTTGCCTGCATTGCAGACCCTGCAGCTTTTCCCGTTAGTCCCTTCCACCGTTAGTAGCGTGCCGGGAACACTTGGCACGCCACCCACCATCGAGGACCCTAGTCCGGACGACGATAGAACGTCCCCGTTTCCACCGTCCGGAAGTCCTCTCTATGGCGGCAGGCGACGGTCGTGAGCCAGTCGCCTGCGGCCCACTCTCTTGCGCCGTTGTTGGGACGCTCCCTCAGCGTCCTCTCTCGCACGCTCTGCGCACTCCTTCTGCGTCATTACGTCCTCGCAGAAAGAGCACGCTGCCCGCCACGCATCATCACTCCTGACCATGGCCCTTACCACCGTCGGCAACGTCAAGTCGTCACCGACAACCGCGACCAGGTCTGCGCGCGGTTCTCCCCAAGCTGGACACTGCTCTAAGGTGTGCTGAGCAGTGTCTTCGGTTTCGCCACAGTCATGGCACTCCGCCGTCGGCTCTCTTCCGGCTATGCGGCAAAGGTACTTTCCGAAGCACCCGTGCCCGGAAAGCACCTGTGTCAGCCGGAAGGTCAGCTGCCCGTGATCGCGGTCGAGCCATTCTGATAGGATCGGTCGTATGGCGGCCACCGTAAGGAGGCCCGCAGTTGGAGCCTGCAACCTCATTCCCCAATCCGCAACTGCCTCAAGGCGCAGTTCGTCGCGTCGCGCCTGGATCTCACGTGGTGCTGGCCAATGACCACGGTCTCTTGCATCCTCCTGCCAGGCATGCACTTCGGCAAGGGTTTTTGCCTCCAAGTCCCAGGGCATTGAGCCAGCCAGGACACAGGCCGCCTCTGTAGATATTGTACGATAGCCTCGTATGGCCCTGATAGCCATTGCCCGCTGCGGTTTAAGCAGCAAGGCAGAGATCCGGCTATTCAAGGCATCCACCCACACTGGTGCTCCATACAAGGCCATCGATCGAACCACGCCCATGTACAGCCGCCTGCACGAAGTCTTGGGCCCCCCCAGGTTTGGGAGTATACGCCCAAGAGCAGCAGCTGCACCTAACAACTTCGGCATTAGACGCTGGAAGTGTGGCAGGAAGCTCCACCGGCTGTCAAGGACAATGCCAAGGTACCGCATCGTAACGTACCTAACCTAACCTAACCTAACCTTTTTTTTTTTTTTTTTTTTTGTTGACGGAGTGGAAATGCATTTACGCATCCTCCCAGCCTGGGGACGGCTGTGCAATGGGAGGTATGACGGACTCTCAAAAGAACTACCGTCTAAAACCACTCCGGCGTTTAACTCCCTTGCCGGTTGTGAGGCGCCGCGGTACCTGCCTAAGCATACGCCACTGACACGCCTCCCGGCCTGCTCCGAAGAGCCCCCCCTTCTCTCCGCCTAAGGAGGAGACGACTGTGAACAGCCCGCGACCGTCTCCCCAGACCGGTAAAGCCGTGCAAGGTGGGCCCCCAACCCACTGGCTCTACAAGAAGTTCGGGTGAGCAGCGAACCGAAGTCCACTGAGTTCGCCTTCCCTTCAACGGTCTGCCTGTGGTGGATGGTGCTTTCCGGATACCCAACCCCAATGGGTTGGTCCCATACCCTTCAAACACGCCCCACCACAGCTGTCCCCTCAATAACTACAGTGCCCCCCGGGATTCCAAGAGACACGTAGAAGGACCCTCGGGTGACATGGGAGTACTTTCAGGGCGAAGAGTCACGCCCCCCTGGCGCGCCGTCCCTTCCAGTAAACCCAGTCACCAACCGCAAAAGTGACAGAAAGAAGCTGTCCAGGGCAGAAACGGCCTCGAAGGCACACGCAACCGCCCCTTTCAACAACCTCTGTCACTGCCCCCTCCAGGTGGCTGGTTAAGCTTTCCGGGAACAGAAACGGCCTCGAAGGCACACGCAACTGACCCTTCAAACTACCCCAGTCACCAATCCTCAATAGGCAACAGAAGGAAGCTGTCTAGGGCAACCGCCCCTTCCAACGACCTCTGTCGCCGCCCTCAACTGGTGACGAAGCAGCTTTTCCGAAGAAAAGCCGCTCGTCACCATCCCTCCCCAGGTGACAGAAGGAAACTTTCCGGGGCAGAAGCGGCCTCAGGGCACACGCAACCGCAACCCATCAAGAAACCCCTGTCACCTCCCCAGTGCCGCTCTTAGTCTGGCCCCTCACCCCGAGCCTTTCCGGTATGGGTAGCCCTGTCCGGTATAGCCTCGGGGATCATTGAGACACGCAAGCCCCCCCACCACAGCAAGGTGGCAGCACAGTCGGGGGGGAACCTAACCTAACCTAACCTAACCTAACCTAACCTAACCTTTTTTTTTTTTTTTTTTTTTTTTAAGAGGGGAAATGCTTTCCGCATACCCCCGCGCTTGGGCGAACGCGGTGGTTATGTGGGACTCTCCCCCCGCCCCTCCCCCCTAATGGGAAAAGGGCAGGAAGCCTACCCACTAAAACCCCTCTGCTGGTCCTCAACCGCTTTAAGTGTTGGCCGCCGTGGGAGTCAAAGTGAATTCTTCCAAGACGACGGCCAAAGCTGCCCTGGTCATAGAGACCGGGACTCGTCTCGCCAGAGGCTGGGGGTGTCAAGCTTGAATGACATTCCCAACGGCACGTGAGATCGTGCAATGCGGGCTAAAGACGCCCATCTCTGCCCGCGTCTCACACTGAGTATAGGCTCTACTCCTTTCCACTCGTTTTACACGGGGGAGACGTTATGACTCCATCTCCTGTGGAGAACTTCTGCAGGTCTCCTGTGGTGCAGCCCCTTGTGGGGGCACCGACTTGTTCCTCTTTCGAGGAGGCCTGCAGCGTTTTCCGCCCATGATGTGTCCTGCCCGCCTCTTTGCTTGAGCGCAAGCCACGCAGTGCGGTTTGGCCTTGCAGCCGGCAGACATGTGTCCCTCTTCGCCACATCGGTAGCAAATCGTACCACGGTCGACTTGGGATGGGCATGTAGCTCTTACGTGGCCTAGGCCCATGCACTTAAAACAGCGCATGGGTAAGGGATCAAGTAGTTTGATCCGAGCTGATGACCAGCCCACCAAGAGTCTTGCTGCCGCAGCCAGAACCTTTGCAGGTTCCGGCGGGCATTTAATCACTGCGGTGCCAGCACCAAATGGCCCCGCGCGGATGATGCCTACCTTTACGTGTTCGGGCTGGCACCCAGTCGTCGTTGAGACTGCAGCGGCTATGTCATCAGGCCCGACAGATTCGTCCAAGCCAGACGCGCGCAGAGCAACAGTCTTCAGTGGTCGGGCTACCTCCGCTATATCACTGAGGACACTGCGTAATTTAGCCGCCAACTTATCCGCTTTCGAGCCACTGTCAGCACCCGACACCTCTATCAATCGGGCTCCGCTAACAGTGTTACGAGCCTTGATGTGTTCTAAGCCTACCTCACTTAGTTTGAATGACTTTATTGCCTTCACCATTACGTCTCTATAGGTCAACCCTTTCTGTGACGCCTCCGGCTTAAGGGTAATTACCACCGCTGTTGTTTGAGGAGTGACTATACGCGGTTTACGCTTCCTCTTCCTCTTCTTTTTCTTGCCCTTCTGCTTCTTTTGGGCTGGAGGCGCAGCCTTCGGAGCTGGGGCGGAGGAAGTAGACGGGCCCTGGCCATCCTTCTTTCCTTTACTCTTTTTCCTCTTAGAGCCTTCCTTGACAACAGTCGAATAGGCCTGGTGCAATGCCTTGGGTGATGACTGTGTGGGCGTGCTCCGTATCGTCTTCGCGTTTTTCGCCTTAGGGTGCATGGGAGGTATAGAGTTCTCACCAGTGCAAAGCTCCGGATGGTACGTGTCGGCAGCAGAGAAATCGTCCACGCATCCCGATAACCTTCTATCTGCCGCCAGCAAGGGTCGCAAGCGCATCTCCGGGAGCAGTCTGGCCTCTATACCGTCGAACCGGGCGCTGATCATGGTACCCACCTGACACATGATGGTGCGCACCAGTTCTTCGGTTTCAATCCTAGGCGGAGAGGCGGCTCGAGGTGGCGGATCTACCACCACCTTTTGCCTATCTTCCTCCACTTGTGTTCGGAGGTCTGCCAGCTCCTTGCGTAGCCCCTCCATCTCCTCCCGCAGTCTTTTATTTTCAGCGTGCATTCGCACCGTCTCGTCTGAGACGCAGCGGACCATCAGAACCTCACACGCGTCCTTAATATTGTCCGCTGCGTCTTTGAGGACACGTACGTATGTCCCTTTCAAGTTTTTCGAGGAAGTTGCCACCTTATGGATGGCGACCACACTCTCCTGTACCAACTTAATCAACGAGTTGGCGCTATCAGCATCGACGCTCGTCTCAGGAAGCTGAGACGAGGGAGCAGATTTGTTCCTCAATTGGCGGGTTGAGGCAATGAGCTCCGACTCTGCTTCGAGCATCATTCTTTCTCGTTCGGCCTCTACCAACGCCATCTTCGCTTTCGCTAAGCCAACATACTCCCCAGTTGTAGGGGGGCGGCCTCGCCCTCTTTTTAAAAGCGGCTTATTTGGCCCAGCGCCAGCACGCGTTTCCTCCTCACCGTCTCCGGTATCCACAATTCGACGTTTTCGCCGTTGTTCTGAACGTCCTTCGAAATTTCGGACACTCGTTTCCGAGTTCCCCTCCTCTTCACTAGTACTGTACGTACTGTCGTCTACCTCTTCATCTGTGTATGTAAAGTTTTTGTTTTTATATTTATCCATTTTAGTCCCACGAGTCGGGTCGTTACTAGTCCACTCCCGGGTGACGCCCATCCCAGGAGTAAGGCTATATACTAGCAGAGGTCGCCTGGTGTCTGCAGGTTTTTACGACTTTACTGTCGGGTTTTATAGAGTTTTCCATCTCGCGGGCCGGCCAATGAAGGCAAACCCTCCGTTCTAGCAACTTGCAACTACCCCATTACGTCGCTGGATGGGGTTGTTGAAGCAAGACGCCAGAGTACGGGTACTAGAGGAGTCGACGTCCTCCTCTAGTTTTGGGCGGTAGTGCTCGACGGCAGTGTAAGTGCACGCCGAGCCCGCCCCCTAACCTACCCCCCCCCTGCCGGATATTAGCCATGGGCTGAAAGAATCCCCCATAAGGAGATAGTTTCAACCAATGCCCAGGGTGCACCAGCCCAGGTGCTGCGTTCTCTCCGGATCGAGATCAAGAGAGACTGCAACACCCAGGCCAACGTGGAGGAATCCGGCCCGCACCCCAACCTAACCTAACCTAACCTTTTTTTTTTTTTTTTTTTTTTGTCCGGGGGAAAATCCTCATGGATACCACCACGTCACGGGGGGGCGTGGTGGTTATGTGAGACTCCTACTCACTAAAAACCCCCGGGTGTTCCTCTCTCCACCATGTGGCAGGGTACGAGTAGCGCTTTCGCCTGCTTTCGATTCCCTGCCAGGTGGTTGCCTGCATTGCAGACCCTGCAGCTTTTCCCGTTAGTCCCTTCCACCGTTAGTAGCGTGCCGGGAACACTTGGCACGCCACCCACCATCGAGGACCCTAGTCCGGACGACGATAGAACGTCCCCGTTTCCACCGTCCGGAAGTCCTCTCTATGGCGGCAGGCGACGGTCGTGAGCCAGTCGCCTGCGGCCCACTCTCTTGCGCCGTTGTTGGGACGCTCCCTCAGCGTCCTCTCTCGCACGCTCTGCGCACTCCTTCTGCGTCATTACGTCCTCGCAGAAAGAGCACGCTGCCCGCCACGCATCATCACTCCTGACCATGGCCCTTACCACCGTCGGCAACGTCAAGTCGTCACCGACAACCGCGACCAGGTCTGCGCGCGGTTCTCCCCAAGCTGGACACTGCTCTAAGGTGTGCTGAGCAGTGTCTTCGGTTTCGCCACAGTCATGGCACTCCGCCGTCGGCTCTCTTCCGGCTATGCGGCAAAGGTACTTTCCGAAGCACCCGTGCCCGGAAAGCACCTGTGTCAGCCGGAAGGTCAGCTGCCCGTGATCGCGGTCGAGCCATTCTGATAGGATCGGTCGTATGGCGGCCACCGTAAGGAGGCCCGCAGTTGGAGCCTGCAACCTCATTCCCCAATCCGCAACTGCCTCAAGGCGCAGTTCGTCGCGTCGCGCCTGGATCTCACGTGGTGCTGGCCAATGACCACGGTCTCTTGCATCCTCCTGCCAGGCATGCACTTCGGCAAGGGTTTTTGCCTCCAAGTCCCAGGGCATTGAGCCAGCCAGGACACAGGCCGCCTCTGTAGATATTGTACGATAGCCTCGTATGGCCCTGATAGCCATTGCCCGCTGCGGTTTAAGCAGCAAGGCAGAGATCCGGCTATTCAAGGCATCCACCCACACTGGTGCTCCATACAAGGCCATCGATCGAACCACGCCCATGTACAGCCGCCTGCACGAAGTCTTGGGCCCCCCCAGGTTTGGGAGTATACGCCCAAGAGCAGCAGCTGCACCTAACAACTTCGGCATTAGACGCTGGAAGTGTGGCAGGAAGCTCCACCGGCTGTCAAGGACAATGCCAAGGTACCGCATCGTCGACTCGACTTCGATGGTGACTCCTCCCACCACAATGTGCGCACCCGCCGGAGGTGCTCTTCGAGGGCCATGGAAACAGATGGCCTCAGACTTGCTTAATGCCACCTCCAGCCCCAGCCGCCTGATCCTGTCAACCACCTGTGCTACTCCCGCCGTCGCTAGTATGGCCGCCTCCCTGAAGGTGGCCCCCTGAGCGGTCACCAACGTGTCATCAGCGTAACAGGTTACGCTCACTCCACGCAGGCGAGCGCCCCGGAGTACCCAATCGTATCCGATGTTCCACAGGAGCGGCCCAAGAACCGACCCCTGTGGAACGCCGCACACCATCTCTTTCTGACACCACTCCCGTTGTCCAGGGTATGTTACAAACCTTTCTGACAGATAAGAGCCAATAACTCGGCTCAGATACCGCGGGACCCGGTGGTACCGTAACGCCTCCTGTATGCACTCCCAGGGGATGGAGTTAAAAGCGTTGGCGATGTCTAAGGACACCGCCAAAACAACATCACCCCGGGAGACAGCATTTTGCGCCAGGCTCTTTACTGCCAGAATCGCACTCACCGTTGATCTGCCGGTGCGGAAGCCATACTGGCAGTCTGCCAAGTCTGGTCCATCGTTGGTGAGGTGCTTGACGAGACGAGCCGCTACCACGCGTTCGAAGAGCTTGCTCACCTCGTCAAGCAGAACGATCGGCCTGTAGGCTGATGGGGAGTCCGCTGAACGACCTTCCTTCTTCAGGAGCACCAGCCGACCCGTTTTCCACTGTTTGGGAAAACGGGCCTGCTCCATGCATGCGCTAAACATGCGCCGGAGTCTGGGCTCGATTTCTCCCATCGCTAGGACCCACGCTCGACCCGGAATGCCGTCTGGTCCAGGAGCCGTGTTTTTCGCCCGTAGGCGCAGGACGGCTGCTCCCAGCTCCCCTTCCGAGACGGCTGGCACATCCTCATCCTCATCTCGAGTCTCCACTGTCATAGACGCCATAGTTGGCGATTGGAATTCCGCTCTGTGAGGGAACAGGGTTGCTACCACTTGGTTGACGAAATCCGGCTGCAGGCTCTCAGTGAGCGGAGGGGCCCAAGGCCGGAGTTTGTTTCTTACCATCTTGTATGGCCTCCCCCAAGGGTCACTGTTTAGGGTCTCCAACAGCTGTTCCCTCGACAACTCGATGGCTTGGCGAATGACCGCCTTGAGTTCCTTTTTAGCCTCCTTATACACTCCATAAAGAGCAGTTTCCACCAACTCGTCACGGATTCGCCTTCGCCTCTGTGCCTGGTACCGGCGCCTTGCCGCTACGCATTGCTCGCGTAGTTGCGTTAGCTCCGCAGTCCACCAGTACAAGCGACGCCGTGGAGGTTGGCGCCTGGTCCGGGGCATCGCTGCGTCGCATATTTGCGTCATCGCGTTTCGGAACCATTCCGCCTCATCCTCGACCTCCACAGTGCCCTCAGGCACGGGTAGCCATGATTGCACGATGGCGGCCTCTTTGAGGAGCTCTCTATCCATCCTTGTCAGCGCCCAGCGAGGGCCGTGCAAGGATGGCGCACTCCGGCTTGGGCTGTTTGGGGTCATTGAAGGAGCGGAGACCTCAAATCGGATATAGCGGTGGTCCGATAATGTCTCCACGCTCTCCACAACTTCCCACCCGCAGACTCGGCGCGCTACCGTAGGGCTGGCAAACGATAGATCGACAATCGAACTGCCCTGTGACCGAACACAGGTCGGTTGCGAGCCCCGGTTTAAGAGACAGAGTCCCGACGTCAGCGCCCACTCCTCTAATACTGCCCCTCGTGCGTCAGTGAATGGGCAACCCCAGGCTGAGCTTTTGGCATTGAAATCACCCACTACCATTACAGGATGTGGGTGATTTCTGCCGATGAGGGTCTCGACCTGGCTAAGGAGACCCTCAAACTCTGCAAGGCTTCTGCTAGGGGGACAGTATATGCCAACCGTAAAAATCCCTCCAATAGTTGCCGCAACGCAACCACGACCCTTTTGCACATTTTCGAGTGTTGAGGACCTCGACACGACTAGGGCAACAAGGTCGTCCGCATCACCCGCCCAATCATCCCTGTCGGGGATAAAATATGGTTCCGCAACCACAGCCACTTGCGTCATCCACTCAGCCATGCTCTGAAGGAGCAAGTCTTGAGCTCGCGCGCAGTGGTTAATGTTGGCTTGTAGGACTTTAAGGGCCATTATCGTTTAGTGTTTGTGATTCCGTCTCCATAGCCACCTCGACTGATAGCTGGCGTGTCGGTTGTGACTGCAGAGCAGTCTTCTGTCGTGAAATTTTGGGGGCTGGTGCTGAGCAAGCTCTGCCCCCGAGTTGGTGGTCTGCCGGTTTTTTGGCTGCAGCACAAATAGAGCAGTGCGGTTTGGCCGAGCACTCCCTGGATTTATGGCCAACTACTCCACAGCGAAAGCACTCTTGGCTTCTATCGACCTCCGCACTGCATTGTGCTCTGATGTGCCCCTTCTGCAGACATCTGAAACAGCGTCGAGACCTAGGCTCGAGAAGTTTCACGGAGGCTGACACCCAAGACAATGTAAGACGACCTGCTGCAGCAATGCGTTTTGCAGTTGCCACCGGGCATTCGACCCAAATGTGTCCCACGCCAAATGGATCCTTTACGACCCCGCCGCTTTTGAGGCTATCTTTGGGACAGCTCCCGGCCTCAGCAACCGCATTTAATACCTCATCAGCAGAAGTGGAGTCATCCAGGCCAGAGATTTTGATTTCCGTCGTCTTGACCGGCCTAGAGACACGGACTATGTCCTGGCTAAGGACTTGTCTCAACTTTTCGGCCAGCGCGTCTGCTTGTGGGCCGTTGTCTGTGCCAATTACCTCAAACATCCGCGCTCCTGTGGCACACACGCGGAAACGAACCCCAGTAGTGATACCCAGATCCGTCAGCTTAATTTTGGCCTTAGCCTCCGCGATTACTGTGTCGTAAGTTAAGCCTTTTCCGATGGCCTCCGGTGTAAGAGTAACAACTACCGCAGCTGATTTTGGAGGCCTGAGTCGCGCCAGTCCCGTGGCAGTGGCAGTGGCAGCCCCTCGCGGTCCCCGCTTTGCCTGCCCTTTTCCCTCACTCTTCCTGAGCCCCTTCCTGAGCACCTCGGTCCAGGGCAACTCCTCTGGCTGGGCGGGGCTTGATGGTAAGGGTTGGGGCTCGGAGCGCCGCCCCTTCCTTTCCGCCTTCCTCTTCTTTTGCTTTTTGGCCTTTTGCGGCTTTGGAGCCTCCAGTCCTCCAGAAACAGCTTTTATCGCAGCAGCCGTGGTCTTTTTTGCCTTCACTGTAGCCTTAATTGGGGTATTTGATGGCCCCGGAGAGATCTCGGGGAGATCATTAGCCCGCCTGTCCGCTGCCAACGGAGGGCGGAGTCTCTTCTCGGGCAGTAGCCTATCTTCAAATGCCTCGAACCTGGCATTTACCATCGTGCCCACCTGGCAGAGGATGGTGCGCACCAGGTCTTCAGTATCCGGTGGTTTCTCTACAGGCTGACTTGGCAGAACTACAGCAGCCTGTTGTTGTGGCCGATCAAGGCGCTCGCGCATTTCCGCCACCTCCTTGCGAAGCTGCGCGACCTCCGTTTGCAGGCGGGCGTTGTCAGCCTGCAGCCCTCTCGTCTCTTCTGAGGTGCAGCGGCTCTGTAGGATAAGAGCCACTTTGCCGATCTCGTCCGCTGCATCCTTCAAAGACTTCACGAAGCCTCCTTTTAGATTTTTGGAGGAAGTGGCCACCTTTCTGATAATATTGATATTATCGTCAATCGTACGGCTCAGTGATGTTGCCGTCTGGAAGTCGTCTCCGTTAGAAGACGACTCCGATAGAGTGAGAGCCCTGGCCCGGGCCCGGGCCTCTCGGGAAGCTGCAGTAATTTCCACCTCTGCCCTCATCTGCTCCTCCTCCCTTTGCGCTTCCACAAGCGCCAACTTCGCCTTGGCCAGACCAACATAATGACCTGTAGTTGGCGGCCGACCTCGCCTTTTCCTCATTGGGCTCGCAACCCCATCCAGACTTGTTTCCGGGTCCGAGCCTCCATTTTTTCTATACCGCCGTTCTTTAGTCCTAAGACTGGTATCCGGCAGTGACTCAACGCTAAGCATCGAGTCACTATCACCCTCCTCATTGCTGTCCTTCGACTTTTTGGTTTTGTTTTTTGTTGTTTTGTATTCCATTTTGAATCCCACGAGTCGGGTCGTTACTAGTCCACTCCCGGGTGACGCCCATCCCAGGAGTAAGGCTATATACTAGCAGAGGTCGCCTGGTGTCTGCAGGTTTTTACGACTTTGCTGTCGGGTTTTATAGAGTTTTCCATCTCGCGGGCCGGCCAATGAAGGCAAGCCCTCCGTTCTAGCAACTTGCAACTACCCCATTACGTCGCTGGATGGGGTTGTTGAAGCAAGACGCCAGAGTACGGGTACTAGAGGAGTCGACGTCCTCCTCTAGTTTTGGGCGGTAAGTGCTCGACGGCAGTGTAAGTGCACGCCGAGCCCGCCCCCTAACCTACCCCCCCCACTGCCGGATATTAGCCATGGGCTGAAAGAATCCCCCATAAGGAGATAGTTTCAACCAATGCCCAGGGTGCACCAGCCCAGGTGCTGCGTTCTCTCCGGATCGAGATCAAGAGAGACTGCAACACCCAGGCCAACGTGGAGGAATCCGGCCCGCACCCCAACCTAACCTAACCTAACCTAACCTAACCTAACCTAACCTAACCTAACCTAACCTAACCTAACCTAACCTAACCTAACCTAACCTAACCTAACCTTTTTTTTTTTTTTTTTTTTGTCCGGGGGAAAATCCTCATGGATACCACCACGTCACGGGGGGGCGTGGTGGTTATGTGAGACTCCTACTCACTAAAAACCCCCGGGTGTTCCTCTCTCCACCATGTGGCAGGGTACGAGTAGCGCTTTCGCCTGCTTTCGATTCCCTGCCAGGCGGTTGCCTGCACTGCAGACCCTGCAGCTTTTCCCGTTAGTCCCTCCTTTAGTAGCGTGCCAGGAACACTTGGCACGCCACCCGACTCGAGGACCCTAGTCCGGACGACGATAGAACGTCCCCGTTTCTACCGTCCGGAAGTCCTCTCTATGGCGGCAGGCGACGGTCGTGAGCCAGTCGCCTGCGGCCCACTCTCTTGCGCCGTTGTTGGGACGCTCCCTCAGCGTCCTCTCTCGCACGCTCTGCGCACTCCTTCTGCGTCATTACGTCCTCGCAGAAAGAGCACGCTGCCCGCCACGCATCATCACTCCTGACCATGGCCCTTACCACCGTCAGCAACGTCAAGTCGTCACCGACAACCGCGACCAGGTCTGCGCGCGGTTCTCCCCAAGCTGGACACTGCTCTAAGGTGTGCTGAGCAGTGTCTTCGGTTTCGCCACAGTCATGGCACTCCGCCGTCGGCTCTCTTCCGGCTATACGGCAAAGGTACTTTCCGAAGCACCCGTGCCCGGAAAGCACCTGTGTCAGCCGGAAGGTCAGCTGCCCGTGATCGCGGTCGAGCCATTCTGATAGGATCGGTCGTATGGCGGCCACCGTAAGGAGGCCCGCAGTTGGAGCCTGCAACCTCATTCCCCAATCCGCAACTGCCTCAAGGCGCAGTTCGTCGCGTCGCGCCTGGATCTCACGTGGTGCTGGCCAATGACCACGGTCTCTAGCATCCTCCTGCCAGGCATGCACTTCGGCAAGGGTTTTTGCCTCCAAGTCCCAGGGCATTGAGCCAGCCAGGACACAGGCCGCCTCTGTAGATATTGTACGATAGCCTCGTATGGCCCTGATAGCCATTGCCCGCTGCGGTTTAAGCAGCAAGGCAGAGATCCGGCTATTCAAGGCATCCACCCACACTGGTGCTCCATACAAGGCCATCGATCGAACCACGCCCATGTACAGCCGCCTGCACGAAGTCTTGGGCCCCCCCAGGTTTGGGAGTATACGCCCAAGAGCAGCAGCTGCACCTAACAACTTCGGCATTAGACGCTGGAAGTGTGGCAGGAAGCTCCACCGGCTGTCAAGGACAATGCCTAGGTACCGCATCGTCGACTCGACTTCGATGGTGACTCCTCCCACCACAATGTGCGCGCCCGCCGGAGGTGCTCTTCGAGGGCCATGGAAACAGATGGCCTCAGACTTGCTTAATGCCACCTCCAGCCCCAGCCGCCTGATCCTGTCAACCACCTGTGCTACACCCGCCGTCGCTAGTATGGCCGCCTCCCTGAAGGTGGCCCCCTGAGCGGTCACCAACGTGTCATCAGCGTAACAGGTTACGCTCACTCCACGCAGGCGAGCGCCCCGGAGTACCCAATCGTATCCGATGTTCCACAGGAGCGGCCCAAGAACCGACCCCTGTGGAACGCCGCACACCATCTCTTTCTGACACCACTCCCGTGGTCCAGGGTAGGTTACAAACCTTTCTGACAGGTAAGAGCCAATAACTCGGCTCAGATACCGCGGGACCCGGTGGTACCGTAACGCCTCCTGTATGCACTCCCAGGGGATGGAGTTAAAAGCGTTGGCGATGTCTAAGGACACCGCCAAAACAACATCACCCCGGGAGACAGCATTTTGCGCCAGGCTCTTTACTGCCAGGATCGCACTCACCGTTGATCTGCCGGTGCGGAAGCCATACTGGCAGTCTGCCAAGTCTGGTCCATCGTTGGTGAGGTGCTTGACGAGACGAGCCGCTACCACGCGTTCGAAGAGCTTGCTCACCTCGTCAAGCAGAACGATCGGCCTGTAGGCTGATGGGGAGTCCGCTGGACGACCTTCCTTCTTCAGGAGCACCAGCCGACCCGTTTTCCACTGTTTGGGAAAACGGGCCTGCTCCATGCATGCGCTAAACATGCGCCGGAGTCTGGGCTCGATTTCTCCCATCGCTAGGACCCACGCTCGACCCGGAATGCCGTCTGGTCCAGGAGCCGTGTTTTTCGCCCGTAGGCGCAGGACGGCTGCTCCCAGCTCCCCTTCCGAGACGGCTGGCACATCCTCATCCTCATCTCGAGTCTCCACTGTCATAGACGCCATAGTTGGCGATTGGAATTCCGCTCTGTGAGGGAACAGGGTTGCTACCACTTGGTTGACGAAATCCGGCTGCAGGCTCTCAGTGAGCGGAGGGGCCCAAGGCCGGAGTTTGTTTCTTACCATCTTGTATGGCCTCCCCCAAGGGTCACTGTTAAGGGTCTCCAACAGCTGTTCCCTCGACAACTCGATGGCTTGGCGAATGACCGCCTTGAGCTCCTTTTTAGCCTCCTTATACACTCCATAAAGAGCAGTTTCCACCAACTCGTCACGGATTCGCCTTCGCCTCTGTGCCTGGTACCGGCGCCTTGCCGCTACGCATTGCTCGCGTAGTTGCGTTAGCTCCGCAGTCCACCAGTACAAGCGACGCCGTGGAGGTTGGCGCCTGGTCCGGGGCATCGCTGCGTCGCATATTTGCGTCATCGCGTTTCGGAACCATTCCGCCTCATCCTCGACCTCCACAGTGCCCTCAGGCACGGGTAGCCATGATTGCACGATGGCGGCCTCTTTGAGGAGCTCTCTATCCATCCTTGTCAGCGCCCAGCGAGGGCCGTGCAAGGATGGCGCACTCCGGCTTGGGCTGTTTGGGGTCATTGAAGGAGCGGAGACCTCAAATCGGATATAGCGGTGGTCCGATAATGTCTCCACGCTCTCCACAACTTCCCACCCGCAGACTCGGCGCGCTACCGTAGGGCTGGCAAACGATAGATCGACAATCGAACTGCCCTGTGACCGAACACAGGTCGGTTGCGAGCCCCGGTTTAAGAGACAGAGTCCCGACGTCAGCGCCCACTCCTCTAATACTGCCCCTCGTGCGTCAGTGAATGGGCAACCCCAGGCTGAGCTTTTGGCATTGAAATCACCCACTACCATTACAGGATGTGGGTGATTTCTGCCGATGAGGGTCTCGACCTGGCTAAGGAGACCCTCAAACTCTGCAAGGCTTCTGCTAGGGGGACAGTATATGCCAACCGTAAAAATCCCTCCAATAGTTGCCGCAACGCAACCACGACCCTTTTGCACATTTTCGAGTGTTGAGGACCTCGACACGACTAGGGCAACAAGGTCGTCCGCATCACCCGCCCAATCATCCCTGTCGGGGATAAAATATGGTTCCGCAACCACAGCCACTTGCGTCATCCACTCAGCCATGCTCTGAAGGAGCAAGTCTTGAGCTCGCGCGCAGTGGTTAATGTTGGCTTGAAGGACTTTAAGGGCCATTATCGTTTAGTGTTTGTGATTCCGTCTCCATAGCCACCTCGACTGATAGCTGGCGTGTCGGTTGTGACTGCAGAGCAGTCTTCTGTCGTGAAATTTTGGGGGCTGGTGCTGAGCAAGCTCTGCCCCCGAGTTGGTGGTCTGCCGGTTTTTTGGCTGCAGCACAAATAGAGCAGTGCGGTTTGGCCGAGCACTCCCTGGATTTATGGCCAACTACTCCACAGCGAAAGCACTCTTGGCTTCTATCGACCTCCGCACTGCATTGTGCTCTGATGTGCCCCTTCTGCAGACATCTGAAACAGCGTCGAGACCTAGGCTCGAGAAGTTTCACGGAGGCTGACACCCAAGACAATGTAAGACGACCTGCTGCAGCAATGCGTTTTGCAGTTGCCACCGGGCATTCGACCCAAATGTGTCCCACGCCAAATGGATCCTTTACGACCCCGCCGCTTTTGAGGCTATCTTTGGGACAGCTCCCGGCCTCGGCAACCGCATTTAATACCTCATCAGCAGAAGTGGAGTCATCCAGGCCAGAGATTTTGATTTCCGTCGTCTTGACCGGCCTAGAGACACGGACTATGTCCTGGCTAAGGACTTGTCTCAACTTTTCAGCCAGCGCGTCTGCTTGTGGGCCGTTGTCTGTGCCAATTACCTCAAACATCCGCGCTCCTGTGGCACACACGCGGAAACGAACCCCAGTAGTGATACCCAGATCCGTCAGCTTAATTTTGGCCTTAGCCTCCGCGATTACTGTGTCGTAAGTTAAGCCTTTTTCGATGGCCTCCGGTGTAAGAGTAACAACTACCGCAGCTGATTTTGGAGGCCTGAGTCGCGCCAGTCCCGTGGCAGTGGCAGTGGCAGCCCCTCGCGGTCCCCGCTTTGCCTGCCCTTTTCCCTCCCTCTTCTTGAGCCCCTTCTTGAGCACCTCGGTCCAGGGCAACTCCTCTGGCTGGGCGGGGCTTGGATCCGACGCTGATGGTAAGGGTTGGGGCTCGGAGCGCCGCCCCTTCCTTTCCGCCTTCCTCTTCTTTTGCTTTTTGGCCTTTTGCGGCTTTGGAGCCTCCAGTCCTCCAGAAACAGCTTTTATCGAAGCAGCCGTGGTCTTTTTTGCCTTCACTGTAGCCTTAGTTGGGGTATTTGATGGCCCCGGAGAGATCTCGGGGAGATCATTAGCCCGCCTGTCCGCTGCCAACGGAGGGCGGAGTCTCTTCTCGGGCAGTAGCCTATCTTCAAATGCCTCGAACCTGGCATTTACCATCGTGCCCACCTGGCAGAGGATGGTGCGCACCAGGTCTTCAGTATCCGGTGGTTTCTCTACAGGCTGACTAGGCAGAACTACAGCAGCCTGTTGTTGTGGCCGATCAAGGCGCTCGCGCATTTCCGCCACCTCCTTGCGAAGCTGCGCGACCTCCGTTTGCAGGCGGGCGTTGTCAGCCTGCAGCCCTTTCGTCTCTTCTGAGGTGCAGCGGCTCTGTAGGATAAGAGCCACTTTGCCGATCTCGTCTGCCGCATCCTTCAATGACTTCACGAAGCCTCCTTTTAGATTTTTGGAGGAAGTGGCCACCTTTCTGATAATATTGATATTATCCTCAATCGTACGGCTCAGTGAAGTTGCCGTCTGGAAGTCGTCTCCGTTAGAAGACGACTCCGATAGAGTGAGAGCCCTGGCACGGGCCCGGGCCTCTCGAGAAGCTGCAGTAATTTCCACCTCTGCCCTCATCTGCTCCTCCTCCCTTTGCGCTTCCACAAGCGCCAACTTCGCCTTGGCCAGGCCAACATAATGACCTGTAGTTGGCGGCCGACCTCGCCTTTTCCTCATTGGGCTCGCAACCCCATCCAGACTTGTTTCCGGGTCCGAGCCTCCATTTTTTCTATACCGCCGTTCTTTAGTCCTAAGACTGGTATCCGGCAGTGACTCAACGCTAAGAATCGAGTCACTATCACCCTCCTCACTGCTGTCCTTCGACTTTTTGGTTTTGGTTTTTGTTTTTTTGTATTCCATTTTGAATCCCACGAGTACGGGTCGATCTAAAAGGTCCACCCCCGGGTGACGCCCATCCCAGGGGTAAGGCTATATACTAACAGATTTCGCCTTGTTTCTGTAGGTTTTTACGACTTGGCTGTCGGGTTTTATAGAGTTTTCCATCTCGCGGGCCGGCCAATTAAGGCAAGCCCTCCGTTCAAGTGTCTTTCGACTACCCCATAACGCCGCTGGATGGGGATTGTTGAGGAGAGACACCTGAGTACGGGGTACTAGAAGAGTCGACGTGCCTCCTCTAGTTTTGGGCGGTAAGTGCTCGACGGCAGTGTAAGTGCACGCCGAGCCCGCCCCCTAACCTACCCCCCCACCCCCTGCCGGATATTAGCCATGGGCTGAAAGAATCCCCCATAAAGGGAAAGTCTCAGCCGATGCCCAGGGTGCACCAGCCCAGATGCTGCGTTCTCTCCCGATCGAGATCAAAACAGACTGCAACACCCAGGCCAACGTGGAGGAATCCGGCCCGCACCCCTAACCTAACCTAACCTAACCTTTTTTTTTTTTTTTTTTTTTTTTTTTTTTTTTTTTTTTTTTTTTGTCCGGGGGAAAATCCTCATGGATACCACCACGTCACGGG
This sequence comes from Acleris literana, assembly GCA_946894065.1. Lineage (NCBI taxonomy): Eukaryota > Metazoa > Arthropoda > Insecta > Lepidoptera > Tortricidae > Acleris > Acleris literana. Next base: position 10,961,477 of record OX335697.1, on the reverse strand, counting down.
GGGGCGTGGTGGTTATGTGAGACTCCTACTCACTAAAAACCCCCGGGTGTTCCTCTCTCCACCATGTGGCAGGGTACGAGTAGCGCTTTCGCCTGCTTTCGATTCCCTGCCAGGCGGTTGCCTGCACTGCAGACCCTGCAGCTTTTCCCGTTAGTCCCTCCTTTAGTAGCGTGCCAGGAACACTTGGCACGCCACCCGACTCGAGGACCCTAGTCCGGACGACGATAGAACGTCCCCGTTTCTACCGTCCGGAAGTCCTCTCTATGGCGGCAGGCGACGGTCGTGAGCCAGTCGCCTGCGGCCCACTCTCTTGCGCCGTTGTTGGGACGCTCCCTCAGCGTCCTCTCTCGCACGCTCTGCGCACTCCTTCTGCGTCATTACGTCCTCGCAGAAAGAGCACGCTGCCCGCCACGCATCATCACTCCTGACCATGGCCCTTACCACCGTCGGCAACGTCAAGTCGTCACCGACAACCGCGACCAGGTCTGCGCGCGGTTCTCCCCAAGCTGGACACTGCTCTAAGGTGTGCTGAGCAGTGTCTTCGGTTTCGCCACAGTCATGGCACTCCGCCGTCGGCTCTCTTCCGGCTATGCGGCAAAGGTACTTTCCGAAGCACCCGTGCCCGGAAAGCACCTGTGTCAGCCGGAAGGTCAGCTGCCCGTGATCGCGGTCGAGCCATTCTGATAGGATCGGTCGTATGGCGGCCACCGTAAGGAGGCCCGCAGTTGGAGCCTGCAACCTCATTCCCCAATCCGCAACTGCCTCAAGGCGCAGTTCGTCGCGTCGCGCCTGGATCTCACGTGGTGCTGGCCAATGACCACGGTCTCTAGCATCCTCCTGCCAGGCATGCACTTCGGCAAGGGTTTTTGCCTCCAAGTCCCAGGGCATTGAGCCAGCCAGGACACAGGCCGCCTCTGTAGATATTGTACGATAGCCTCGTATGGCCCTGATAGCCATTGCCCGCTGCGGTTTAAGCAGCAAGGCAGAGATCCGGCTATTCAAGGCATCCACCCACACTGGTGCTCCATACAAGGCCATCGATCGAACCACGCCCATGTACAGCCGCCTGCACGAAGTCTTGGGCCCCCCCAGGTTTGGGAGTATACGCCCAAGAGCAGCAGCTGCACCTAACAACTTCGGCATTAGACGCTGGAAGTGTGGCAGGAAGCTCCACCGGCTGTCAAGGACAATGCCTAGGTACCGCATCGTCGACTCGACTTCGATGGTGACTCCTCCCACCACAATGTGCGCGCCCGCCGGAGGTGCTCTTCGAGGGCCATGGAAACAGATGGCCTCAGACTTGCTTAATGCCACCTCCAGCCCCAGCCGCCTGATCCTGTCAACCACCTGTGCTACACCCGCCGTCGCTAGTATGGCCGCCTCCCTGAAGGTGGCCCCCTGAGCGGTCACCAACGTGTCATCAGCGTAACAGGTTACGCTCACTCCACGCAGGCGAGCGCCCCGGAGTACCCAATCGTATCCGATGTTCCACAGGAGCGGCCCAAGAACCGACCCCTGTGGAACGCCGCACACCATCTCTTTCTGACACCACTCCCGTGGTCCAGGGTAGGTTACAAACCTTTCTGACAGGTAAGAGCCAATAACTCGGCTCAGATACCGCGGGACCCGGTGGTACCGTAACGCCTCCTGTATGCACTCCCAGGGGATGGAGTTAAAAGCGTTGGCGATGTCTAAGGACACCGCCAAAACAACATCACCCCGGGAGACAGCATTTTGCGCCAGGCTCTTTACTGCCAGGATCGCACTCACCGTTGATCTGCCGGTGCGGAAGCCATACTGGCAGTCTGCCAAGTCTGGTCCATCGTTGGTGAGGTGCTTGACGAGACAAGCCGCTACCACGCGTTCGAAGAGCTTGCTCACCTCGTCAAGCAGAACGATCGGCCTGTAGGCTGATGGGGAGTCCGCTGGACGACCTTCCTTCTTCAGGAGCACCAGCCGACCCGTTTTCCACTGTTTGGGAAAACGGGCCTGCTCCATGCATGCGCTAAACATGCGCCGGAGTCTGGGCTCGATTTCTCCCATCGCTAGGACCCACGCTCGACCCGGAATGCCGTCTGGTCCAGGAGCCGTGTTTTTCGCCCGTAGGCGCAGGACGGCTGCTCCCAGCTCCCCTTCCGAGACGGCTGGCACATCCTCATCCTCATCTCGAGTCTCCACTGTCATAGACGCCATAGCTGGCGATTGGAATTCCGCTCTGTGAGGGAACAGGGTTGCTACCACTTGGTTGACGAAATCCGGCTGCAGGCTCTCAGTGAGCGGAGGGGCCCAAGGCCGGAGTTTGTTTCTTACCATCTTGTATGGCCTCCCCCAAGGGTCACTGTTTAGGGTCTCCAACAGCTGTTCCCTCGACAACTCGATGGCTTGGCGAATGACCGCCTTGAGTTCCTTTTTAGCCTCCTTATACACTCCATAAAGAGCAGTTTCCACCAACTCGTCGCGGATTCGCCTTCGCCTCTGTGCCTGGTACCGGCGCCTTGCCGCTACGCATTGCTCGCGTAGTTGCGTTAGCTCCGCAGTCCACCAGTACAAGCGACGCCGTGGAGGTTGGCGCCTGGTCCGGGGCATCGCTGCGTCGCATATTTGCGTCACCGCGTTTCGGAACCATTCCGCCTCATCCTCGACCTCCACAGTGCCCTCAGGCACGGGTAGCCATGATTGCACGATGGCGGCCTCTTTGAGGAGCTCTCTATCCATCCTTGTCAGCGCCCAGCGAGGGCCGTGCAAGGATGGCGCACTCCGGCTTGGGCTGTTTGGGGTCATTGAAGGAGCGGAGACCTCAAATCGGATATAGCGGTGGTCCGATAATGTCTCCACGCTCTCCACAACTTCCCACCCGCAGACTCGGCGCGCTACCGTAGGGCTGGCAAACGATAGATCGACAATCGAACTGCCCTGTGACCGAACACAGGTCGGTTGCGAGCCCCGGTTTAAGAGACAGAGTCCCGACGTCAGCGCCCACTCCTCTAATACTGCCCCTCGTGCGTCAGTGACTGGGCAACCCCAGGCTGAGCTTTTGGCATTGAAATCACCCACTACCATTACAGGATGTGGGTGATTTCTGCCGATGAGGGTCTCGACCTGGCTAAGGAGACCCTCAAACTCTGCAAGGCTTCTGCTAGGGGGACAGTATATGCCAACCGTAAAAATCCCTCCAATAGTTGCCGCAACGCAGCCACGACCCTTTTGCACATTTTCGAGTGTTGAGGACCTCGACACGACTAGGGCAACAAGGTCGTCCGCATCACCCGCCCAATCATCCCTGTCGGGGATAAAATATGGTTCCGCAACCACAGCCACTTGCGTCATCCACTCAGCCATGCTCTGAAGGAGCAAGTCTTGAGCTCGCGCGCAGTGGTTAATATTGGCTTGAAGGACTTTAAGGGCCATTATCGTTTAGTGTTTGTGATTCCGTCTCCATAGCCACCTCGACTGATAGCTGGCGTTTCGGTTGTGACTGCAGAGCAGTCTTCCTTCGTGAAATTTTGGGGGCTGGTGCTGAGCAAGCTCTGCCCCCGAGTTGGTGGTCTGCCGGTTTTTTGGCTGCAGCACAAATAGAGCAGTGCGGTTTGGCCGAGCACTCCCTGGATTTATGGCCAACTACTCCACAGCGAAAGCACTCTTGGCTTCTATCGACCTCCGCACTGCATTGTGCTCTGATGTGCCCCTTCTGCAGACATCTGAAACAGCGTCGAGACCTAGGCTCGAGAAGTTTCACGGAGGCTGACACCCAAGACAATGTAAGACGACCTGCTGCAGCAATGCTTTTTGCAGTTGCCACCGGGCATTCGACCCAAATGTGTCCCACGCCAAATGGATCCTTTACGACCCCGCCGCTTTTGAGGCTATCTTTGGGACAGCTCCCGGCCTCAGCAACCGCATTTAATACCTCATCAGCAGAAGTGGAGTCATCCAGGCCAGAGATTTTGATTTCCGTCGTCTTGACCGGCCTAGAGACACGGACTATGTCCTGGCTAAGGACTTGTCTCAACTTTTCGGCCAGCGCGTCTGCTTGTGGGCCGTTGTCTGTGCCAATTACCTCAAACATCCGCGCTCCTGTGGCACACACGCGGAAACGAACCCCAGTAGTGATACCCAGATCCGTCAGCTTAATTTTGGCCTTAGCCTCCGCGATTACTGTGTCGTAAGTTAAGCCTTTTTCGATGGCCTCCGGTGTAAGAGTAACAACTACCGCAGCTGATTTTGGAGGCCTGAGTCGCGCCAGTCCCGTGGCAGTGGCAGTGGCAGCCCCTCGCGGTCCCCGCTTTACCTGCCCTTTTCCCTTACTCTTCCTGAGCCCCTTCCTGAGCACCTCGGTCCAGGGCAACTCCTCTGGCTGGGCGGGGCTTGATGGTAAGGGTTGGGGCTCGGAGCGCCGCCCCTTCCTTTCCGCCTTCCTCTTCTTTTGCTTTTTGGCCTTTTGCGGCTTTGGAGCCTCCAGTCCTCCAGAAACAGCTTTTATCGCAGCAGCCGTGGTCTTTTTTGCCTTCACTGTAGCCTTAGTTGGGGTATTTGATGGCCCCGGAGAGATCTCGGGGAGATCATTAGCCCGCCTGTCCGCTGCCAACGGAGGGCGGAGTCTCTTCTCGGGCAGTAGCCTATCTTCAAATGCCTCGAACCTGGCATTTACCATCGTGCCCACCTGGCAGAGGATGGTGCGCACCAGGTCTTCAGTATCCGGTGGTTTCTCTACAGGCTGACTTGGCAGAACTACAGCAGCCTGTTGTTGTGGCCGATCAAGGCGCTCGCGCATTTCCGCCACCTCCTTGCGAAGCTGCGCGACCTCCGTTTGCAGGCGGGCGTTGTCAGCCTGCAGCCCTCTCGTCTCTTCTGAGGTGCAGCGGCTCTGTAGGATAAGAGCCACTTTGCCGATCTCGTCCGCTGCATCCTTCAAAGACTTCACGAAGCCTCCTTTTAGATTTTTGGAGGAAGTGGCCACCTTTCTGATAATATTGATATTATCGTCAATCGTACGGCTCAGTGATGTTGCCGTCTGGAAGTCGTCTCCGTTAGAAGACGACTCCGATAGAGTGAGAGCCCTGGCCCGGGCCCGGGCCTCTCGAGAAGCTGCAGTAATTTCCACCTCTGCCCTCATCTGCTCCTCCTCCCTTTGCGCTTCCACGAGCGCCAACTTCGCCTTGGCCAGACCAACATAATGACCTGTAGTTGGCGGCCGACCTCGCCTTTTCCTCATTGGGCTCGCAACCCCATCCAGACTTGTTTCCGGGTCCGAGCCTCCATTTTTTCTATACCGCCGTTCTTTAGTCCTAAGACTGGTATCCGGCAGTGACTCAACGCTAAGCATCGAGTCACTATCACCCTCCTCACTGCTGTCCTTCGACTTTTTGGTTTTGTTTTTTGTTGTTTTGTATTCCATTTTGAATCCCACGAGTCGGGTCGTTACTAGTCCACTCCCGGGTGACGCCCATCCCAGGAGTAAGGCTATATACTAGCAGAGGTCGCCTGGTGTCTGCAGGTTTTTACGACTTTGCTGTCGGGTTTTATAGAGTTTTCCATCTCGCGGGCCGGCCAATGAAGGCAAGCCCTCCGTTCTAGCAACTTGCAACTACCCCATTACGTCGCTGGATGGGGTTGTTGAAGCAAGACGCCAGAGTACGGGTACTAGAGGAGTCGACGTCCTCCTCTAGTTTTGGGCGGTAAGTGCTCGGTGGCAGTGTAAGTGCACGCCGAGCCCGCCCCCTAACCTACCCCCCCCCTGCCGGATATTAGCCATGGGCTGAAAGAATCCCCCATAAGGAGATAGTTTCAACCAATGCCCAGGGTGCACCAGCCCAGGTGCTGCGTTCTCTCCGGATCGAGATCAAGAGAGACTGCAACACCCAGGCCAACGTGGAGGAATCCGGCCCGCACCCCAACCTAACCTAACCTAACCTTTTTTTTTTTTTTTTTTTTTTTTTTTTTTTGTCCGGGGGAAAATCCTCATGGATACCACCACGTCACGGGGGGGCGTGGTGGTTATGTGAGACTCCTACTCACTAAAAACCCCCGGGTGTTCCTCTCTCCACCATGTGGCAGGGTACGAGTAGCGCTTTCGCCTGCTTTCGATTCCCTGCCAGGCGGTTGCCTGCACTGCAGACCCTGCAGCTTTTCCCGTTAGTCCCTTCCACCTTTAGTAGCGTGCCGGGAACACTTGGCACGCCACCCGACTCGAGGACCCTAGTCCGGACGACGATAGAACGTCCCCGTTTCTACCGTCCGGAAGTCCTCTCTATGGCGGCAGGCGACGGTCGTGAGCCAGTCGCCTGCGGCCCACTCTCTTGCGCCGTTGTTGGGACGCTCCCTCAGCGTCCTCTCTCGCACGCTCTGCGCACTCCTTCTGCGTCATTACGTCCTCGCAGAAAGAGCACGCTGCCCGCCACGCATCATCACTCCTGACCATGGCCCTTACCACCGTCGGCAACGTCAAGTCGTCACCGACAACCGCGACCAGGTCTGCGCGCGGTTCTCCCCAAGCTGGACACTGCTCTAAGGTGTGCTGAGCAGTGTCTTCGGTTTCGCCACAGTCATGGCACTCCGCCGTCGGCTCTCTTCCGGCTATGCGGCAAAGGTACTTTCCGAAGCACCCGTGCCCGGAAAGCACCTGTGTCAGCCGGAAGGTCAGCTGCCCGTGATCGCGGTCGAGCCATTCTGATAGGATCGGTCGTATGGCGTCCACCGTAAGGAGGCCCGCAGTTGGAGCCTGCAACCTCATTCCCCAATCCGCAACTGCCTCAAGGCGCAGTTCGTCGCGTCTCGCCTGGATCTCACGTGGTGCTGGCCAATGACCACGGTCTCTTGCATCCTCCTGCCAGGCATGCACTTCGGCAAGGGTTTTTGCCTCCAAGTCCCAGGGCATTGAGCCAGCCAGGACACAGGCCGCCTCTGTAGATATTGTACGATAGCCTCGTATGGCCCTGATAGCCATTGCCCGCTGCGGTTTAAGCAGCAAGGCAGAGATCCGGCTATTCAAGGCATCCACCCACACTGGTGCTCCATACAAGGCCATCGATCGAACCACGCCCATGTACAGCCGCCTGCACGAAGTCTTGGGCCCCCCCAGGTTTGGGAGTATACGCCCAAGAGCAGCAGCTGCACCTAACAACTTCGGCATTAGACGCTGGAAGTGTGGCAGGAAGCTCCACCGGCTGTCAAGGACAATGCCTAGGTACCGCATCGTCGACTCGACTTCGATGGTGACTCCTCCCACCACAATGTGCGCACCCGCCGGAGGTGCTCTTCGAGGGCCATGGAAACAGATGGCCTCAGACTTGCTTAATGCCACCTCCAGCCCCAGCCGCCTGATCCTGTCAACCACCTGTGCTACACCCGCCGTCGCTAGTATGGCCGCCTCCCTGAAGGTGGCCCCCTGAGCGGTCACCAACGTGTCATCAGCGTAACAGGTTACGCTCACTCCACGCAGGCGAGCGCCCCGGAGTACCCAATCGTATCCGATGTTCCACAGGAGCGGCCCAAGAACCGACCCCTGTGGAACGCCGCACACCATCTCTTTCTGACACCACTCCCGTGGTCCAGGGTAGGTTACAAACCTTTCTGACAGGTAAGAGCCAATAACTCGGCTCAGATACCGCGGGACCCGGTGGTACCGTAACGCCTCCTGTATGCACTCCCAGGGGATGGAGTTAAAAGCGTTGGCGATGTCTAAGGACACCGCCAAAACAACATCACCCCGGGAGACAGCATTTTGCGCCAGGCTCTTTACTGCCAGGATCGCACTCACCGTTGATCTGCCGGTGCGGAAGCCATACTGGCAGTCTGCCAAGTCTGGTCCATCGTTGGTGAGGTGCTTGACGAGACGAGCCGCTACCACGCGTTCGAAGAGCTTGCTCACCTCGTCAAGCAGAACGATCGGCCTGTAGGCTGATGGGGAGTCCGCTGGACGACCTTCCTTCTTCAGGAGCACCAGCCGACCCGTTTTCCACTGTTTGGGAAAACGGGCCTGCTCCATGCATGCGCTAAACATGCGCCGGAGTCTGGGCTCAATTTCTCCCATCGCTAGGACCCACGCTCGACCCGGAATGCCGTCTGGTCCAGGAGCCGTGTTTTTCGCCCGTAGGCGCAGGACGGCTGCTCCCAGCTCCCCTTCCGAGACGGCTGGCACATCCTCATCCTCATCTCGAGTCTCCACTGTCATAGACGCCATAGTTGGCGATTGGAATTCCGCTCTGTGAGGAAACAGGGTTGCTACCACTTGGTTGACGAAATCCGGCTGCAGGCTCTCAGTGAGCGGAGGGGCCCAAGGCCGGAGTTTGTTTCTTACCATCTTGTATGGCCTCCCCCAAGGGTCACTGTTTAGGGTCTCCAACAGCTGTTCCCTCGACAACTCGATGGCTTGGCGAATGACCGCCTTGAGTTCCTTTTTAGCCTCCTTATACACTCCATAAAGAGCAGTTTCCACCAACTCGTCGCGGATTCGTCTTCGCCTCTGTGCCTGGTACCGGCGCCTTGCCGCTACGCATTGCTCGCGTAGTTGCGTTAGCTCCGCAGTCCACCAGTACAAGCGACGCCGTGGAGGTTGGCGCCTGGTCCGGGGCATCGCTGCGTCGCATATTTGCGTCATCGCGTTTCGGAACCATTCCGCCTCATCCTCGACCTCCACAGTGCCCTCAGGCACGGGTAGCCATGATTGCACGATGGCGGCCTCTTTGAGGAGCTCTCTATCCATCCTTGTCAGCGCCCAGCGAGGGCCGTGCAAGGATGGCGCACTCCGGCTTGGGCTGTTTGGGGTCATTGAAGGAGCGGAGACCTCAAATCGGATATAGCGGTGGTCCGATAATGTCTCCACGCTCTCCACAACTTCCCACCCGCAGACTCGGCGCGCTACCGTAGGGCTGGCAAACGATAGATCGACAATCGAACTGCCCTGTGACCGAACACAGGTCGGTTGCGAGCCCCGGTTTAAGAGACAGAGTCCCGACGTCAGCGCCCACTCCTCTAATACTGCCCCTCGTGCATCAGTGACTGGGCAACCCCAGGCTGAGCTTTTGGCATTGAAATCACCCACTACCATTACAGGATGTGGGTGATTTCTGCCGATGAGCGTCTCGACCTGGCTAAGGAGACCCTCAAACTCTGCAAGGCTTCTACTAGGGGGACAGTATATGCCAACCGTAAAAATCCCTCCAATAGTTGCCGCAACGCAACCACGACCCTTTTGCACATTTTCGAGTGTTGAGGACCTCGACACGACTAGGGCAACAAAGTCGTCCGCATCACCCGCCCAATCATCCCTGTCGGGGATAAAATATGGTTCCGCAACCACAGCCACTTGCGTCATCCACTCAGCCATGCTCTGAAGGAGCAAGTCTTGAGCTCGCGCGCAGTGGTTAATGTTGGCTTGAAGGACTTTAAGGGCCATTATCGTTTAGTGTTTGTGATTCCGTCTCCATAGCCACCTCGACTGATAGCTGGCGTGTCGGTTGTGACTGCAGAGCAGTCTTCCTTCGTGAAATTTTGGGGGCTGGTGCTGAGCAAGCTCTGCCCCCGAGTTGGTGGTCTGCCGGTTTTTTGGCTGCAGCACAGATAGAGCAGTGCGGTTTGGCCGAGCACTCCCTGGATTTATGGCCAACTACTCCACAGCGAAAGCACTCTTGGCTTCTATCGACCTCCGCACTGCATTGTGCTCTGATGTGCCCCTTCTGCAGACATCTGAAACAGCGTCGAGACCTAGGCTCGAGAAGTTTCACGGAGGCTGACACCCAAGACAATGTAAGACGACCTGCTGCAGCAATGCGTTTTGCAGTTGCCACCGGGCATTCGACCCAAATGTGTCCCACGCCAAATGGATCCTTTACGACCCCGCCGCTTTTGAGGCTATCTTTGGGACAGCTCCCGGCCTCAGCAACCGCATTTAATACCTCATCAGCAGAAGTGGAGTCATCCAGGCCAGAGATTTTGATTTCCGTCGTCTTGACCGGCCTAGAGACACGGACTATGTCCTGGCTAAGGACTTGTCTCAACTTTTCGGCCAGCGCGTCTGCTTGTGGGCCGTTGTCTGTGCCAATTACCTCAAACATCCGCGCTCCTGTGGCACACACGCGGAAACGAACCCCAGTAGTGATACCCAGATCCGTCAGCTTAATTTTGGCCTTAGCCTCCGCGATTACTGTGTCGTAAGTTAAGCCTTTTTCGATGGCCTCCGGTGTAAGAGTAACAACTACCGCAGCTGATTTTGGAGGCCTGAGTCGCGCCAGTCCCGTGGCAGTGGCAGTGGCAGCCCCTCGCGGTCCCCGCTTTGCCTGCCCTTTTCCCTCCCTCTTCTTGAGCCCCTTCTTGAGCACCTCGGTCCAGGGCAACTCCTCTGGCTGGGCGGGGCTTGGATCCGACGCTGATGGTAAGGGTTGGGGCTCGGAGCGCCGCCCCTTCCTTTCCGCCTTCCTCTTCTTTTGCTTTTTGGCCTTTTGCGGCTTTGGAGCCTCCAGTCCTCCAGAAACAGCTTTTATCGAAGCAGCCGTGGTCTTTTTTGCCTTCACTGTAGCCTTAGTTGGGGTATTTGATGGCCCCGGAGAGATCTCGGGGAGATCATTAGCCCGCCTGTCCGCTGCCAACGGAGGGCGGAGTCTCTTCTCGGGCAGTAGCCTATCTTCAAATGCCTCGAACCTGGCATTTACCATCGTGCCCACCTGGCAGAGGATGGTGCGCACCAGGTCTTCAGTATCCGGTGGTTTCTCTACAGGCTGACTAGGCAGAACTACAGCAGCCTGTTGTTGTGGCCGATCAAGGCGCTCGCGCATTTCCGCCACCTCCTTGCGAAGCTGCGCGACCTCCGTTTGCAGGCGGGCGTTGTCAGCCTGCAGCCCTTTCGTCTCTTCTGAGGTGCAGCGGCTCTGTAGCATAAGAGCCACTTTGCCGATCTCGTCCGCCGCATCCTTCAATGACTTCACGAAGCCTCCTTTTAGATTTTTGGAGGAAGTGGCCACCTTTCTGATAATATTGATATTATCCTCAATCGTACGGCTCAGTGAAGTTGCCGTCTGGAAGTCGTCTCCGTTAGAAGACGACTCCGATAGAGTGAGAGCCCTGGCACGGGCCCGGGCCTCTCGAGAAGCTGCAGTAATTTCCACCTCTGCCCTCATCTGCTCCTCCTCCCTTTGCGCTTCCACAAGCGCCAACTTCGCCTTGGCCAGGCCAACATAATGACCTGTAGTTGGCGGCCGACCTCGCCTTTTCCTCATTGGGCTCGCAACCCCATCCAGACTTGTTTCCGGGTCCGAGCCTCCATTGTTTCTATACCGCCGTTCTTTAGTCCTAAGACTGGTATCCGGCAGTGACTCAACGCTAAGCATCGAGTCACTATCACCCTCCTCACTGCTGTCCTTCGACTTATTGGTTTTGGTTTTTGTTTTTTTGTATTCCATTTTGAATCCCACGAGTACGGGTCGATCTAAAAGGTCCACCCCCGGGTGACGCCCATCCCAGGGGTAAGGCTATATACTAACAGATTTCGCCTTGTTTCTGTAGGTTTTTACGACTTGGCTGTCGGGTTTTATAGAGTTTTCCATCTCGCGGGCCGGCCAATTAAGGCAAGCCCTCCGTTCAAGTGTCTTTCGACTACCCCATAACGCCGCTGGATGGGGATTGTTGAGGAGAGACACCTGAGTACGGGGTACTAGAAGAGTCGACGTGCCTCCTCTAGTTTTGGGCGGTAAGTGCTCGACGGCAGTGTAAGTGCACGCCGAGCCCGCCCCCTAACCTACCCCCCCACCCCCTGCCGGATATTAGCCATGGGCTGAAAGAATCCCCCATAAAGGGAAAGTCTCAGCCGATGCCCAGGGTGCACCAGCCCAGATGCTGCGTTCTCTCCCGATCGAGATCAAAAGAGACTGCAACACCCAGGCCAACGTGGAGGAATCCGGCCCGCACCCCAACCTTTTTTTTTTTTTTTTTTTTTTTTTAAGAGGGGAAATGCTTTCCGCATACCACCGCGCTTGGGCGAGCGCGGTGGTTATGTGGGACTCTCCCCCCGCCCCTCCCCCCTAATGGGAAAAGGGCAGGAAGCCTACCCACTAAAACCCCTCTGCTGGTCCTCAACCGCTTTAAGTGTTGGCCGCCGTGGGAGTCAAAGTGAATTCTTCCAAGACGACGGCCAAAGCTGCCCTGGTCATAGAGACCGGGACTCGTCTCGCCAGAGGCTGGGGGTGTCAAGCTCGAGTGACATCCCCGACGGCACGTGAGATCGTGCAATGCGGGCTAAAGACGCCCATCTCTGCCCGCGTCTCACATTGAGTATAGGCTCTACTCCTTTCCACTCGTTTTACACGGGGGAGACGTTATGACTCCATCTCCTGTGGAGAACTTCTGCAGGTCTCCTGTGGTGCAGCCCCTTGTGGGGGCACCGACTTGTTCCTCTTTCGAGGAGGCCTGCAGCGTTTTCCGCCCATGATGTGTCCTGCCCGCCTCTTTGCTTGAGCGCAAGCCACGCAGTGCGGTTTGGCCTTGCAGCCGGCAGACATGTGTCCCTCTTCGCCACATCGGTAGCAAATCGTACCACGGTCGACTTGGGATGGGCATGTAGCTCTTACGTGGCCTAGGCCCATGCACTTAAAACAGCGCATGGGTAAGGGATCAAGTAGTTTGATCCGAGCTGATGACCAGCCCACCAAGAGTCTTGCTGCCGCAGCCAGAACCTTTGCAGGTTCCGGCGGGCATTTAATCACTGCGGTGCCAGCACCAAATGGCCCCGCGCGGATGATGCCTACCTTTACGTGTTCAGGCTGGCACCCAGTCGTCTTTGAGACTGCAGCGGCTATGTCATCAGGCCCGACGGATTCGTCCAAGCCAGACGCGCGCAGAGCAACAGTCTTCAGTGGTCGGGCTACCTCCGCCATATCACTGAGGACACTGCGTAATTTAGCCGCCAACTTATCCGCTTTCGAGCCACTGTCAGCACCCGACACCTCTATCAATCGGGCTCCGCTAACAGTGTTACGAGCCTTGATGTGTTCTAAGCCTACCTCACTTAGTTTGAATGACTTTATTGCCTTCACCATTACGTCTCTATAGGTCAACCCTTTCTGTGACGCCTCCGGCTTAAGGGTAATTACCACCGCTGTTGTTTGAGGAGTGACTATACGCGGTTTACGCTTCCTCTTCCTCTTCTTTTTCTTGCCCTTCTGCTTCTTTTGGGCTGGAGGCGCAGCCTTCGGAGCTGGGGTGGAGGAAGTAGACGGGCCCTGGCCATCCTTCTTTCCTTTACTCTTTTTCCTCTTAGAGCCTTCCTTGACAACAGTCGAATAGGCTTGGTGCAATGCCTTGGGTGATGACTGTGTGGGCGTGCTCCGTATCGTCTTCGCGTTTTTCGCCTTAGGGTGCATGGGAGGTATAGAGTTCTCACCAGTGCAAGGCTCTGGATGGTACGACGTGTCGGCAGCAGAGAAATCGTCCACGCATCCCGATAACCTTCTATCTGCCGCCAGCAAGGGTCGCAAGCGCACCTCCGGGAGCAGTCTGGCTTCTATACCGTCGAACCGGGCGCTGATCATGGTACCCACCTGACACATGATGGTGCGCACCAGTTCTTCGGTTTCAATCCTAGGCGGAGAGGCGGCTCGAGGTGGCGGATCTACCACCAACTTTTGCCTTCTCCTATCTTCCTCCACTTGTGTTCGGAGGTCTGCCAGCTCCTTGCGTAGCCCCTCCATCTCCTCCCGCAGCCTTTTATTTTCAGCGTGCATTCGCACCGTCTCGTCTGAGACGCAGCGGACCATCAGGACCTCACACGCATCCTTAATATTGTCCGCTGCGTCTTTGAGGACACGTACGTATGTCCCTTTCAAGTTTTTCGAGGAAGTTGCCACCTTATGGATGGCGACCACACTCTCCTGCACCAACTTAATCAACGAGTTGGCGCTATCAGCATCGACGCTCGTCTCAGGAAGCTGAGACGAGGGAGCAGATTTGTTCCTCAATTGGCGGGTTGAGGCAATGAGCTCCGACTCTGCTTCGAGCATCATTCTTTCTCGTTCGGCCTCTACCAACGCCATCTTCGCTTTCGCTAAGCCAACATACTCCCCAGTTGTGGGGGGGCGGCCTCGCCCTCTTTTTAAAAGCGGCTTATTTGGCCCAGCGCCAGCACGCGTTTCCTCCTCACCGTCTCCGGTATCCACAATTCGACGTTTTCGCCGTTGTTCTGAACGTCCTTCGAAATTTCGGACACTCGTTTCCGAGTTCCCCTCCTCTTCACTAGTACTGTACGTACTGTCGTCTACCTCTTCATCTGTGTATGTAAAGTTTTTGTTTTTATATTTATCCATTTTAGTCCCACGAGTCGGGTCGTTACTAGTCCACTCCCGGGTGACGCCCATCCCAGGAGTAAGGCTATATACTAGCAGAGGTCGCCTGGTGTCTGCAGGTTTTTACGACTTTGCTGTCGGGTTTTATAGAGTTTTCCATCTCGCGGGCCGGCCAATGAAGGCAAGCCCTCCGTTCTAGCAACTTGCAACTACCCCATTACGTCGCTGGATGGGGTTGTTGAAGCAAGACGCCAGAGTACGGGTACTAGAGGAGTCGACGTCCTCCTCTAGTTTTGGGCGGTAAGTGCTCGACGGCAGTGTAAGTGCACGCCGAGCCCGCCCCCTAACCTACCCCCCCCCCTGCCGGATATTAGCCATGGGCTGAAAGAATCCCCCATAAGGAGATAGTTTCAACCAATGCCCAGGGTGCACCAGCCCAGGTGCTGCGTTCTCTCCGGATCGAGATCAAGAGAGACTGCAACACCCAGGCCAACGTGGAGGAATCCGGCCCGCACCCCGGCCCGCACCCCAACCTAACCTAACCTAACCTAACCTAACCTAACCTAACCTAACCTAACCTAACCTAACCTAACCTAACCTAACCTAACCTTTTTTTTTTTTTTTTTTTTTTTTTTTTTTTTTTTTTTTTTTTTTTTTTTTTTTTTTTTTTTTTTTGCAAGGTGAAAAATGCTTTACGCATTTCCCCCGCCATGGGAGTGACGGGGGGGTATGTGGGACTCACATCCCCTCCCCTTCTCCGAGCGAGAAGGAGTAGGGGAGTGTTACCCACTAAAAAACACCTTGGCGTACCCTCAAACCGGTTTGATTGGACGCCGTGGAACCCGCGATTGGCATTCCCCACGACGTCTTCCGGCTGCCCCAGCCATTGCCGAGACCTCTCGCTGCAGAGCATTGCCGAGACAATGCTGTAGAGCGAGAGGTCCTCCCGCTGTATAGCGAGTGCCATGGCGCCGCGCTCCGAACTCCAACGGCTGCACACCTCAAAGGTGTGCCGAGCCGTGTCGTCCGGATCGCCGCACTCATGGCACTGCGGGGTAGGCTCCCTCCCAATTTTGTGCAGGTAATGACCGAAACACCCATGTCCGGTCATTACCTGCACAAGCCGGAACGACGTAGCGCCGACTGCCCTCTCTAACCACAGGTCAACCGACGGGAGGATCGCCCCTATAGTACGGGTACCATAGGGGGAGTCCTCCAGGTCGGCCTTCCATCGTTCCCGCAGTCGACGCTCCGTCATTCGGCGCGTCTCCTCTACCTCCTCAGGGTCCGGGCGTTCACCCCTCGCCCGGGCCCTAGACCTAACCCTATAGGTCTCCGCCTGCACCTCTGCATCCAATTCCCAGGGCGGGGTGCAGGCGAGGAGGCAGGCCGCTGCGTGGGCCACGGTTACGTAGGCCCTCACCATCCGGAGGGCCACAACCCTCTGGGGCCTCCGCAGCAGGGCCCTGTTCCGGGCGGACAGCTTGTCCGCCCAGATTGGGGCCCCGTAGAGGGCCATGCTCCTTGTCACGCCGGCGTATAAACGCCGGCATAAGGAGCCTGGCCCACCCACATTGGGCAATAGCCGCCCCAGTGCCGAGGCGGCACCCACTATTCGGGGAGCAAGTTTGGAGAAATGCTCCCCGAAATCCCATTTGCGGTCCAATATTAGCCCCAGATATTTTATATGGGGCTTAATTATGACCGCCTCCCCCCCCAGGGTGAGCGCCGCGCCCGCCGGCAGCCTCCACCCTCGCCCCCCGAAGACTATGCCCTCAGTCTTCGGGAGGGCCACCTTTAATCCGAGCCGCTCAATGCGATGAATCGCCAGCTCGGCCGCCACCTCCGCCCTCCTTGAGGTCTCCCTCAGGTTGCTTCCGCGCGCAGCCACCATCGTGTCGTCCGCATAACAGATTGTGACTGTGCGCGGAAGCAATTCCCCCCTGATGGCCCAGTCGTACCCCAGGTTCCAAAGAAGTGGACCGAGAACGGAACCCTGGGGTACGCCGCAGGCCATCCTCCTTTCCCCCCGTCGACCCTCCTTGCCCTCATAGAGCACTACCCTCTCGGTAAGGTAGTGCTCTATGACCCGCCGCAGGTAGTGAGGCACTTCGTGATACCGAAGTGCCTCACTTATCACCTCATAGGGGAGGGTGCCGAAGGCATTGGCGATGTCTAAAGACACCGCCACGACACCCTCTCCCCTGCCCGACGCGTCTTCACAGAAGTCCCTTAAGGACTTCAGCGCGTCGAGCGTAGACCGCCCCACCCGGAACCCGAACTGTCTCTCCGAGACGTTCGGGCCGGCGGTCTCCAGGTGCTGCAGGATCCGGGAGGCCAGGATACGTTCGAACATTTTCCCGGCCTCATCCAGCAGCACGATGGGGCGGTAGGCGGACGGGCAGTCGGGGGGTCGACCCTCTTTACGGAGGAGGCATACCCTCCCCTCCTTCCATATCCTCGGGAACCTTCCCTCTCTCAGGCAGTCATCCATGATCTGCCTGAGGCGGTTCCCGAGATGTTTTAGACTGATGAAGAGGACGCGACCGGGGACTCCATCGGGGCCCGGGGCTTTTTTACAGCCCCGGAGTCGGTCCTCTACCCTCTCGAACTCGTCATCGCTAATTGGCGCAATGACGAGTTCGGTATCCGGCTCCTCCACGGGCTCAGCCATCGATGGAGGGGTGATCGCAGGGGCTGGAGGGAATAGCCCCTCGATGACCCTCTGCAGTAAGGCGGGTTCAAGGGAGTCCATGGGGGGGGCAGTGCGCATCTTGTTGCGCACTACCTTGTAGGGCCGCCCCCATGGGTCCTTATCCAGGGTGGCCAAGAACGAGGCTTGTCCCTCATCCTTGGCCTTGGCGATCGCCACCTGGAGGGCCTTTTTTGCCACCTTGAGGGCCTGGTGGAGACCCTCTTCCTCTTGGGGGGTGTGCCGCCTACGCCTACAGTGCTGGTAGGCGTGGCGGGCACTATTGCTGGTGATTCGCAGGGCCGCAATCTCTGCGGACCACCAGTACACCCTCTTCCGAGAAGTCAGGCGTTTCGCCCGGGGCATAGCCGCATCGCACACCGCCTTATTTGGGAACCCTCCTCCCCTGCTCCCGTTTGCCCTCCCCCCGGGGATGGGCAGTGACTGCACCCCTCCTGTGGAGACCCTCATCCTAATATATAGGTGATCGGAGAGGGTCTCCACGTCCTCCAGGACGCGCCAGTCTTCCACGCGCGCGGCAATGGCAGTGGTCGCGAACGTCACGTCCACGACCGAACCCCCCTGCCGCCGCACGCATGTATTTGCGCCGCCCTGATTCAGAACCTCGAGTCCTGTTGCCACCACCCAATCCCTGAGGACCGCCCCTCGCGGGTCCGTGATGGGGGAACCCCATGCCGAGCTCTTGGCATTGAGGTCCCCCAGGACCATCACTTGTCTCGGAGCAGCCCTCCTGACCACCCCCCCCAGGACTCCCAGGAATTGTTCAAAAGCACGTAGCGGCCTATTGGGGGAAAAGCACACCGCCAATAGTACGGTGTCATTCCCCCACCTGGCCGCCACAAATCCTGGGCCGCCCTCAATCTTCGACAAGGCGGGGAAGTCCCCAACCACCGGCACTACGATAGCCACCATTTCATCCGACGCCCCCACCCAATTAGGTAGAGGGGGGACGAAATAGGGCTCCGCAACAACCGCCACGCCAATCGCCCACTCCGCCATAGTCTGCATGAGCAGATCTTGAGCTCTGGCGGAGTGGTTGGCGTTTATCTGCAGGACCTCTAAATGCCGGTGTGCTGGCATTTAGTGGTCCATGCGGTTGTCCTCTGCTAGCCGGCCAGCGGCTACCTCTGTGTGGGAAGGGGGAGGCTGAGGACGACGGGGGGGTCGCGTCCTTAGGTCCCTACCTCTAGTTTCCGGGGGGAAACAACTATCTCCCCCCATAGAGTGGTCAGCTGGAAGTTTTGCATGGGCGCACACCACGCACCATGCCTTTTCTTCCCAGCATTCTCTTGCTATGTGCCCCTCCCTGCTGCACCGGTAGCAGGATTTTGACCGGTCAACGCTGGAGGGGCATGTCTCTCGTGTGTGACCAACACCCATGCATCTGTAGCACCGCATAGGTGCTGGTCCGATCCTATTGATCTTGGCGGACGCCCAACCCACCTTGATCCGCCCTATCGCCAGGAGGGCTTTGGCCACCCGCACTGGGCACTGGATCAAAACAGATCCAGTTCGTCGTACAGGGGGCGAATGCCCCCTACCTTTATTTGGGCCTGGTCACAGGCTCCTGCATTGGCAACGGCCAGCGCCACGGACTCCTTTGTCGCCGACTCATCTAGGCCGGCGATTTGGAGTCCGGTCTTTTTTGTAACGCGGCTCACGTCGGCCACGTCACCTACAATCTGCAGTTTAGCAGCTAGATTATCAGCCGCATTCTCCTGGTCCTCTCCGGGGACTTCGATTACACGGGCCCCCGTCATAGAGGACCTGACCTTTACATGCTGCAGGCCTACTTCCTCCAAGCTCAGGGCGTTGATCGCCCTGGCCATAGTGGCCTGTAGCGTGGTGGTGTTGGTGGCATCCTTTTTTAATGAAACCACCACCGCCGCCGTCCTTGGAACGGCCAGCGCCCTCACCTTAGGCGCTGCCGTCTTTTTCTTGGGTGGCGCTTTGGGCGCTCTTGTCGAGGGGGCAGGCTTGGCCTTCGCCGTGCCCTTCCCCTTCCCTTTCCCCTTCTTTACCACATCCACCCAGGATTCCTTAGGTGGACGTGGCGTTTGGGTCGAGGGGCATGATCCTCCTTCCGACGACCGAGCAACTCTCGGGGCGGCTCGCGGGGCCGGGACTGGAGCTTGGCGGGCGGGGGCAACTGCCTTTTTGGCAGTCTTGGCCTTTTGCGGCCTCCCGTCCCCCAGTCTTGCTACTGCCTCAGGCTGAGTAGTCCTCACCTTAGGTGGGGCAGGCGAAGCAGTCCTCATCCTAGGTGGGGCAGGTGAGACCGTCCTCACTTTGGGAAGGGCTGGCACATCCGATCCCACCACCCTCCTATCAGCCGCCAACGGGGGGCGGAAAATCGGCTCAGGCGGCAGGCGCCTGTTCACCTCCTCAAGGCGGGCATTGATCATGCTCCCCAAGGAGACGAACAGTTCCTTCTTTAGTTCTCCGATCGCCTCCGCCAGGTCCGCAGCAGAAAACTGCAAGGACGGTTTGGGTGGCGGGGCCAGAGACGCCGGAATCTCCCGCTCCGAGAACGCAGTCCGGAGCGCCTTCAGTTCCGCCAAGCAGTGAGTGAGTTGCTCCCGCATCCTCTTATTGTCCGCTTTAAGGATGCGGATCTCCTCACTTTCCGACTTGGCGGCCTCGACGTCGTCCATCGAGTCTAAAATCGTGTGGCAGGCACGATTCATCGCGCCCCACACATCTCCCTTCAAATTACCGGATCTTCGGGCCCCCTCTAAAATCTCCCTCGCTGCCTGTCGGGTTGCCTCGATTGGATCTGAAAACCGCAGAAATTCTGTCGGGCTTTCCCGGCGCGAGGGGGAGGTTGGTGATCGCGAACGCGAGCGCACCTTTCCTCCCTTTTTTTTCCCTCCATTCGTTCCCTTAACCTCCTTCCCCCCCCTGGGGCGGAGCTCAGGAAAGTCCTTTCGGTATGCGGCGGCAGCGTCCGCTTCTTCCTCGAACTGATAAATGTCCGGCTCTTGTAGCTTGGCCCTTGCTGCAGCCAACCCCGCATATGCCCCCTTGGGCTTTCCTCTACGGGCGGAGTTGATCTTTGGCCCGTACACGTGCCTTAGATCACCCTCCTCATCATCCTCATGACCCCTCTTAGAGGCATGAGGGACCCTCTCATAAACATCTAACGAGTCCTCCGACTCACACCCAGAGGTGAGGATTTCTCCCCGTTCCTCCAGTGGATCCCCCCCTTTCTCAGTGTCAGAAGCCATACTGACCCCTACTACCTTATTACCAAATTTGGTCTAAATCCGACTACTATGATCAAAACTAAGACCTAACCTAACCTTGAAATGGTCAAGTGCGAGTCGGATTTAGACTTTCCCATATAAAAACCGATTTAGCGCCTGAAATTTTCCTCTGAGCAATCAGAGCAAAAGTTTGACGCTTTTTTCGGGCCACTTCCCGAGGTCGTAGCGACCTAGAAAAATAACCAAAAAATAGAAGATTTTTTGGACTATTTTTTAATACTTCTAGTATTCACCAAAAATGAATAACTTAAAAGAAATTAACAAAAAACAAAAAATGGAAAATTTTGAAAAAAGTGAAGTCCAAGAAATTGATCCCTCTCCTCACTAGTAGGTCAATAACTCTTGACTCAAAAATCACAGAGTCTTGGATCTTTCACAAAGATTTAAAAAACAAAATTTCCTACCACTACAAAAAGTTTCAAAAAGATACGAGAAGCGCAACCTTTTTTAAACTACCCCCAAACTGAAGGGACTAGAAAAATCCTTCCGAAAATTTTGATCAAAAACTCACAATTTCCGAAATTTTATAATTCTAGTCTCCTTAAACCGAAATAAACGGGACCGACTCTATAGTTTGCGGAACCGTTGCCGCTATACCCGCCCAAAAAATGGGCAATTAAGGATGTTGGCAACCCCGACAAAACTAATTTTGAAAAATGTAAACAAACCCAAAATTTATAAAAAATTAAGGGCAAAAATTTACAATTTTCAAAAATCTAAAAAACCAAAACAAAAAATTCGACAATCTTGCGACCCTTTCCACGCGAAAGTCGACTATTGCCGCTACCTCCCAGCCCTAAAAAGGGCTCGGTACGACAACGGCAACAATTTTATTTCTGCGTTTGAAAAAGGTAAACAAACCGACGAAAACCAACCAAGTGCAAAAACCAAAAAACCGAATAACAAAGCCAAATCAACGTGTAATGCAGAATCAAAAACCGAAAACGAATGCCAAAAAAATGTAGTATTATGGTTCCGAAAATCGCAATAATCCGTGCAAGCACCTCCAAAATAGACCTCAACCTAACCTAACCTAACCTAACCTAACCTAACCTAACCTAACCTAACCTAACCTAACCTAACCTAACCTAACCTAACCTAACCTAACCTAATCTAACCTAACCTAACCTACCGAAGGTAAGCCATTCATTCCTCGTTTCAGTTAACACATCTTAGGTGACAAATCGATTGCGCGAGTTAATCGACAGGTGCTGCCATCTGTTGAACTATAGAGTTATTTCATGATCCGAGAAATTATTCATTCATCATCATCAATTAGTGATACTAAACTTCTAAAAGTTTAGATGGAGGTTCAGACGGACGGACGACCAGCGTAGGCGTAGAATAGGTCTTACAGTTATGGTATAATAATAATATAAAATATATATATAATTGAATTGAATACATGATAACACCTTTCTCAAATTCATAACCAAATTCTTGTTGGACATCCTTGGTTTTTCTGACTTAAGCTTCAAATTTAATTAAGTTATTTGCCAAATTGATATTTATTTTTATATCTAGTTTTGAGATTCTGGTAGACTTACAGGAATTTGTGTGTACCATGGTACTTTAATCGTTATGACAATTCATATGTGGCAGTTAAAACATTACATTAAATGGATAAGGTACTAAAGTGTATACATATTTATGAACTTGACTGTACACATAGGCATTTACATCGAAAGGACATACAGAATATTATTTCTGTATATGACATGTAGAGCCATTTATTGATCAGTAGTAAGGCTGAGATGCGGTGGGTCTTTCCGTTGCCTCGCACCTCTTTTTTTTTTTTTTTTTTTTTGACCCGTTTACTCGTAGGCTTATCGATGGTCGCGCCGACTCCGCTCATTGTAAGCCGCGCGACAGGGCCGCTGGCACCGATTTTGTTTGTGAGTCCAGCACCGGTAAGCGTGACTGTGGAGCTATCATCCAGCAGGACGTAGGTGTCTACGACGCCCCGCGGGCCTCGCACGGTCATCGGACACATTTTAAGGGCGACCCGTTCCAGTAAAGTTTAAATAATGTTGCCTACTTGCGCCATCTATTGGTGAATAGCCGGAAACTTGCCACTTCTACAGAGATGGCGTTAACTTTCCCGAAGTTTTTAAGGAATCAATAAACGTTTATTCCATTATCCATCACAAAATACCTTACTTAACTTAACTCGGGATTTTATGACAAATAATCAGCAAAAAGTAGTTTTTTCAGAGGCAAAAGAAAACTAATTAACGTTGTTAGAGACTTTTGATGTTTTATGTGCTCTTCCATTATGAATTACTAGCTTTAACGTCCGAATCCTCGTCTTCATAGAACTCGTTTATCGCTATACCCTCGGGGACTGTCCAGTTTTACGGGACAAAAAGTAGCTTGTGTACTATTCAAGACTATATTTGTGCCAAATTTTATCCAGACCCATTAAGCCGTTATGGCGTGATTACATAACAAACATCCAAAACTCATTTATAATATCAGTAAGATAAGATACATAATACACAAAAATAAAACCGGGTAACAGCATGTCTGACCATGATCAGTGTAGGTTGGGCTCCAAATCCGTCACTACAAACGCAAAAAAAAAAAAAAAAAACTTTCTCAAAAACTACACGTATCAACAAATTTTCTATTAAAAGTTATTTAAGTCTTAGATGATTTTTAGTGGCTATAAACACTTTAGCCGCCTGTATATTAGGAACCAATCATGTCTTCTTAGTCGTGATAGTTTTCCTTTAATTTCGTTATTATGTGCTTATATTTAAGATATATATTTTTTTCGATTTGGATTATTTTTAGTTTTAGCTGTAGTGGGGGGAGCACGCAACTCCAGCGATAATAGCACTTTTTGAGTTAAATATTTCCTTAACAGTTCCCTTAATCTAACAAATTGCCGCTTTCTTTGTGGTTACCGTTTAGGACATATTGAACTCAACAATTGTAATATACAAAAGCACTCTTTTCTTTCTCTACTTTAACCAACGAACGTAATCTGTCGTGTCAATTTAATTAAAGTATAAAGTTAATTCTTTTGATTTTGCTTTAAACAGACACGACATTGTTATAAAATTCATTATAAACATTTTGGATATGAAACAGTGGGATGATAATACGTTTCTTTAGATGTAAAATGCATCTCAAAGTATTAATATTATTTAGCTTCTAATTTCTGAAACTTCATACAAAGTCACAGATTGTTGATTGACACCTTTTTACACACAGATTTACAGTATACATGATAATCCACACCTTACTTGTTTGATATCGCGAGGTTTTTAAACTGAAGCTTCACACTAGCTTATTTATTTAATTAAATAAAACAATATTTGTTTTTACATCTAGTTATTTGTTTTGTCATTTGTTAAAATGATATGAATTTAAAGCTAGGTACACTATAATATACAGCTAGTAGTTCGGTAGTAATACTAAAAATCTCAAATGACAGGTGGAGGCTCAGATGGATGGACGGGCAGCGTTAAGACAGTAATATGGTCCCGTTTAACATTGTTTGGGTACAAAACCCATAAAAATAATACAACTGATTTATCGAAATTAAAACAAAATAAATCCACATTGTTTGTAATAATTGAGCAAAGTTTTATTGTTGCTTACATATGCCATCTATTAGCGAATAGCCAAAAAATGACACCTTTTCAAGAGATGGCGCTGGCTAAATATCCTTACATTTTTGAGGGTTTACCCTCGTTTTGTTTTGTAGACACTCATTTCATAGAACGTATGATATCGCAGAATTTCACAGAAAGCTATTTTCTGCTTAATATTATGCATTATTATTTTATTACTATTATTGTATTTTATGCTGGTTGATTTCAGGTTATACTGTGATGGTTACAAGTGTAACTTAACCTAACCTACGTGAATCATATGTAACATATCATTACGAAAGAAAGTTTTATCACCCTATTTTAGTAGTAGAATTACTACTGGACAACAGATGGCGTATATGCATATGGATAGCAAACACCATCTATGAGCAAATTTACCAACTAATTCTGTCGGTCATAAATGGCGTTTGCTATCCACATGTTTAACAAGTACTCAACCAAATAAATACTTAAATATTGTTTTTTTCTACCGCATGGCGTTTGCTATCAGAGCAATACTTTGATTGTTATATGTCCAAAAATCATAAGAATTAGAAAAATTCTTTCATTGTTCTGATAATACACGACATAAGTAATTTGTTTTGTAGTAAGTGCATGTATTTTTTCGAGATTTTTTTTATCAGAAGTTTCTGAAATAAAGGGGGTGGACAGGATGTTAATGTCTAATTACTTACCTAAACATCTCATTAGGTCATCTACTCGAAAAAATAAATTGTAATATATGACAGATCTCATGACGGGTTCCAGCAAAAATATTTTCAGATGACAATTTTTTTGCTCCTTTAATACATAGTTTCAAAGTTAAATATTGTTATAACGAGGCCTTTTGCGCGGGAGCATTAAATAGGCACTTTATATATTCTTCTCAGTCTGATTGCTTCAGCCATTCATGAGAAAAAGGATCTTGACAGACAAACTGACAACAAAGTCATCTCGTATCTAAGAGTTTAATTTTTCAGTATTTCCTGTGGAGCCCTAATTATTTCGTACATGTTGTTTTTTGAGATAGTTTTTTGCGGTTGTAGTCACGGCTTCGGAGCTCTACACGGAGCGTGGGCCGTGGTGATTATGACAGCTGAGGCCCTACTTTGAAAATCGAAGTTCGAAGTTACGTTAGCTCCATTCCTTTCGCTCGATTTATTATCGAAGGACGAGTGACAGAGATGGAGCTAACGTAACTTCGAACTTCGATTTTTAAAGTAGGGCCTCTGCTCGTAGAATAGCAATGTGTTTAAGCGACACCTGAATAAAATTAGGAAGTTTAGAAGCTACTGTAGTATTGGATCCATTTTCGGAAAGAATCCCTCCGAAAGTTGCATAAATTGTGTCCCCCTCCTTTATTTTTTAAACTGTACGTACGTCCTAAAAATATGAAAAAAAAAACACAAATGTAACGCTTAATAAATACTTTCAACGAAAATTATTTTCAACATGATCGGATATATCGTTTTTGAGTTATTGGCAAAAAACTGCGCTTTTCAACTAAATAACGTAAATTCCATAAAGATACGCTATTTTGATGGTGCACTTTTTTGAGATAGTTTTGGTGTAGTAACGGCTTCGGAACCGTACACTGAGCTGGGTCAGACATGCTCTTGCCCGGGGGTTGTTCGTGAATGCCCAGCTTAATGCGTTGCTACGTTATTGAGGTTTGGAATCACAAATGATAACTACATATTTTTAGTTAAGGGAGGCAATTGTGTCCCGCCCGGGATTTTGAAACTTTTTGAGTGACAAAAGCGGGATTCTTTCGTCGAAAGCGGGACATAGTAAAAAACCGGGCAAGAGCATGTCGGACAAAGCTCAGTGTAGGGTTCCGAACCCGTTACTACAAACAAATTAGACCTCGCGACAAACTTAACTTTGCCGTTGAAAAACTGCTATCCCCGTACATCGACATAGGTCGCGGTCAGTTTACCAACACCGCAAATAAGTTTTCGGTAGGTATAAACATTTAAACCGTTTGTAACTCAAGACCCAATGAATTCTACTTAGTCGTGACTCGTGATAGTTTTCCTATGAAAGTCATTATATGTGCGTTCATTTAAAATATTTTTCAGATTTTTAGTATTTGTAGTTTTGGCTGTAGCCCCCCCTACAGCACACTTGACTCTAACAAAAATTAGCTCTTTAAAGCTTTAATCGAAAAAAAACGACGGGGTAGGCGAGAAAAAAAAAACATCACCACGTTACGTGTAGGGGAGGTACACTAAAAAAATATTTTTCATGATTTTATTTTACCACTTTGTCGGCGTGACTAATTATATATTCATGCCAAATTACAGCTTTCTAGTACAAAGAGTCTCTGAGCTAGGCTGCGGATGGACAGACGGACGGACGGACATGGCGAAACTATAAGAGTTCCTAGTTTGACTAAGGAACCCTAAAAACGTATAAATCAGAAGTTTTTAAATATTTATCTTTTATTATAGATAGCAAAATGAGCCACCGAAAATGTATTTTAATAAAAATATATTGCGCTGCACGCACGGTCGAGTCATCCTCGAAAAGCGGGACTAAGACTGTCCCGCGCGGGACACTTAATTTTGATTTAAAAATCTAGACGTCCCGCCACCCTCGCCAAAATCGGGACGTCTGGCAACGCTGCCCGCAAGGTAGCGTTCTTTACCAGTATCTTTAAAACTGTAACGTTGCATTTATTGCGTGAAACGGAACCTAAAGACTGGGGAAATATTTAAGGTGTATATGGCAATGCTGTTCATAACTTTTGATTGTCAAACGTCAACACCATACATTTGTAGGTGGGTGTTGCCGCGTTAGGGTAAATTACTATAGGATTGCGAGAATATTAAATATTTGGAATTAATCAATAAATGGAATAAACAGTTATTTACATTTATTGAATAAACAAAACAATTCAAAGATTTATTTTGACAGTAATTGTACATACAATAATTAAACAAACACATTTCAGTCAAAGGAACATTTAATGTAGTAGGTAATTTATTAATTAAGTACCTGATTACCCAGATTAATCAGACTAATTTGTATAGCTAAATTCTATGCATTTTGTTGCATCTATGTTTTGTCTAGCTTCATCAAAATTCATCAAGATGATAGCCCATTATAAAATCAGACTTAAGTTGAATGACAGGGGAGGAGCCATCCTCAATAATTTAACCAAGCTCCTGCTGTGGAGATATAGCACATACTTTCAGTCATATTTCGGTGAAAGAAACTTGTAAGTAATAATTAATAACATCTTTCTGATGGAGGCATTTGTTGCAATTATTGTGCAATTCTCTGACCATATGGTGAATTTTCAGTGATTGTTTCTCACACGTGGAGAGGAGGGAATGTCTTAGCGCCGAGATTACCAGGGGTTTTCCTTGAAGTTTTCCGGTAAGATTCATAATTTCGTTAACCTAAAATGTTAGCCCTTATGTCTCATATAGTTCATAACCGTAGTGCTAATCAGAGAAATTTCTCTCTGTCTTTACAGCTGGACTGGGTTCGGTCTGTTCTGTCTATTCTGGTCTATTCTGCTTGTCTATTCTGTTCTTCTGTTCTTCTGTTCTACAGTATAGTTTCAGTTTCTGTTATTCCGTTTAGATACTTTCAGAATAATTTAGCTTTCTGATTTGCCATTATGGTTGGATGATTCATTTTGTAGTATGCATTCAGTTATTCCGATTCAGGGTCCAACTATGTTCAGGTTCAGTAAAGCTATGAAGTAGCATATTTAGTCATTCAGTATTCGGCAGGAACTCTCTTTAGATCTGTAAGCAATAAATTCATGTTTAGGTTCCTGATCATTCAGTAAACATTCAAGTTAATGAAGTAGGATATAAAGGTATAAACCAACCTTTAGTAGGCGTGCCATAGGCACGAGGATTCAGTAGACCTTCACAAGCTGCTGTGAGGTGACCGAGGATACTGTGGCTTGCAACGCAGTATGCTGGGGCCGCATCACCAGTCTGCCGACCCAGGACTACATCGAGTCGATCGTCCAGGAAGGAAGGTTTTCTTCTGATCAAGGTCTGTAAAAATAATGTTTATAATTAGGGAATTAGGATATCAATTATAGTTATTTGAATAATCAGATTGGAATTGGTGGCAACTCTATAACTAGGGACTAACAAATTACTATCTAAGCATTGTGAATTATAATTTAAGAACCTTTACTTGTGTAAACGACCAGCCTTCCGCTGAGCTAAACATATTTTCTGGTAGAGTAAGAATTATGTGCAAAGTTACGTTCACAATTTAATAACATCTTGCATAGAGCTGCAGAGGAATAAAGACTGTGATATTTACTAACCTGTTTCATTGAGCACCTCATACGTCGTCCCAGTTAACTCCATCTCTTCATCTTATTCTACAAACATTCTGTTACGTTTTTCCGTCTCTTATTGAGAGTATATCTTATGTATTGTCATGAGTTAAAGCCACCGAGCCTTCGGCCATGACAAAACCTTAATAACTTCCAAAGGAATTAACATATTGGTAAGTTAAAACTATGTTCTGGATCGGTTTAGAAAGGGCTTTCTTATACCTTAATATTTATGTCAAGTTCTAGGACACCCTGTTATTTAAAGACGTAAAATAACAAAAAGCAAGCTTTATAAAACTCGACTGTTCCTAACCACCTTTAAATCGTTATAAATCCTAAATGATAGTTGAAATTCATTGAAATGAAAAAGGATTAAAGAAACCTAAAGACGATTTTTTAAATACCTATTCAATGATACCCAATTCGTGATAGTTCGTCGACTTGATTTTTCTTTTTTACCATATGACGTCTAGCTGCCGACATATTGAATTTTAATTACTGTCATATATTTAGTGACACTCACAATATTATTTTATTTTATTTATATTCGGAAAACTAACAGCCTTCTTGTCACTAAATAAATTTTACAGTGTATAATAAACTAGGCCATTTACAAGTTTTCACCTAATCATAAAATGACAAATAGATTGACATAAGAAACATCAAAATCGATTCTCGCGTTTAGTTTCTAGAGCGCCACAAAGTCATAAACATGCATATGCTGATATATAGGCTGATTAACACAATACCCTCCTCCTTCGGCAGTCAGGTAAAAAGTTTTGAAACATTGGCCTCTATGCCTCTATGCTACTTGGTAAAATCATAGTTTGCCTTTGACATAATTATCCTATTGTATTTAACTCATCCGCCCTTACTATCAAGTAAATAAGAGCTATCGTAACGTTGACAATAATATGATAACATGTTAAAATCAATATGGTTTTATTCAGAAGAATAAGGTTGCACTGCACTGAATGTGTACTACACAATTTCCTTGTATGCTCGATAGATGGCGCTATCGTCGCGCGGAAACATGCTGACGACTTGTCCCCTCAGAATCATGGCGACCGAGTGTTTAGCGATAGAAGTTGACTTTTAATATTATAATAATAATAATAATATCACGGGACGATCTCACACCAATTGACCTTGTCCCAAACTAAGCTCTAGGCTTGTACTATGGGTACTAGACAACGATATAAATACTTATATAGAGAAATAAATACTTAAATACATATAAAACATCCAAGACTCAGAATACTCGTGCTCATCACACAAATATTTGCCCATACCGGGAATCGAACCCGGGACCGCTAGCTTCGTAGGCAGGGTCACTACCAACTATACGTCTAGCATAGACAAATTTATTTTTGAAAGACGCGGAGTACCATTATGTACTACGTCTTAATTAGCAAAATAGACACGGGCCAGGCTCTAATATACTCTACTTAAAAACCATATTAATATAAGCATTATCATCAATATTTGGAATATAAATAAATATAAATATCCTTTCACATACATGCTTTCACATCGTACTATTTTCTCGGAATTGTTCGTATTTGTCATGTTACTTCAGTCTGTCTCAGTACCCATTAAGACAACGTGGGGGAATGTCGCATCGCGAGAGTGATAATCGATATAGAGCCGTTAATACCAGAGTATTTTTTTGTTAATTAAGATTAAGTTTGTTTTCAGTTCTTTTTAATAGTCATGCTGAAAGCATTAAGACCTGGGAAACGTATAGATCGACAAACCTGTGAAATTATTTACAACATTAATTTAACTCGTGGTTTGACATTTGACACTGATAACTAAAGTACTCTATTTATTTCATACAAACATGTCACTTAATAATTCAATAACTCATAGACACGTCGGCACCATTCGGAAGTAGACGTGAGTTCCGAGTTTTCACGATGTGAAAGGATTATTCACTAGATCAGCGCCTCTATTCTAGGCAGTAAAAACGATATCGTAGTTTTCCTGCTATGGTATTGTTATGACGTCAGCCGCCTTTACCGTCAAGAAAATAAGAGCTAGGTATCAAAACGTTGACAATTCGATAACAGATCAAATACGATATTGTTTTTACCGTCTTGAATAGAATCGCTGTACACATATGGTATATTCGACAGAAAAACACCAAACGCCAAAAAAAAGAGTAAGAAAAGAAGAAAAATGTATTTTTTATTGTATGCAACACAAATCTTGGCTGTATGGGCTTTAATTTCTTTGCCTAACGGGAATAAGTAGATGAAATTTAAAAAAAAGTTGCCTATTGATTGATAAACGTCAGTTGGCACTTTGGCAGACGTGATGTGATTGTGATGCCGGATTCCGGCTCAATTTTTATTATTCCGGCCTCTTGTATTACGATAAATTCAACGCTTTAAAGGGCTACTATATCCCTGAAACTGAACTAAACCAATTGTCGTGCCTACGTTTACGTAATGTAGCAGTGTTTGACTCAGATATTGTACAAGTTTGTTGTCATCAAGTCACAGCGCAAAGTTAAGCATTAAGCCGTGTTGTCTGAGTTCGGGAATGAATTTAAACGCTGGGCTCGTGCGTGCAGTGCACTCTCGGTGTAAGGAGCACTAGATACAGTGAGCGGCCTGCGCGGGCAGCTCACAATGAGCGCGAGGGGTGGCGCGTCGCCTGAGGAGGTGTTCGTGAAGGAAGAGGTGTTCGTGAAGGAGGAGCCCTCGTGGGACCCGGCCGAGGGCGCGGGGGACTCCGAGTACGACCTCAAGGTTGACGTGAAGTTTGAGCTGGAGCTAGAACCGACGGAGCCGCCGCCGGACGACGCCTGCGCAAGCGTCGGTGAGCTGATATATCCATTTGATAGCTACTGTTTGTCCAGAGTCACGTTTAAACGGCGCACTTATTAAGTCGTCGTATTGCGGCAAAATAGTCGCTCTAACCTATAACCGAAACTATTGTTCATTAGGTTGTCTTAGTAATTATTGTATGTTTCAAGCAGGCTTGAAAGTAACATTTTATCACATTGACAGTCATGTTGGTCACTGGTGGGAAAATGTGTGGTTCTAAATTAGAAAAGTGTGTAACATCCCCAAGTGTTTGAATTGTATGAAGATTATATAACTAAATCTCTGCGTGGACCGAGTGCCTGATGGCGCTGGTGCTGTTGAAAATGTTCAAACAAATGTTGGGTTTAATATTGTTTTAAAGTTGGGTTTTTATGTCAGAAACTAGGGCTCTGGTGACGTGGAGGTATAAACCATTTACAAAGTATGCAAGACAAGGAATAATTATTCACTTAAACCAAAAAAAAAACTTAAACCAAGGAAGACATACCCTTCTTATCTTGGACTCCTGCATGTCTCTAGCCCCAATATATTGCATTAATATTCAATATACTAGATGGTGATTTTGGTGATGGTTTACAACATAATAATTCTGTTATGTTGGATGGTAGTCAGCATTCTGTTTCTAAATTGCCCGTATGCACTACACTTCTAATATGGTCAATACGAGTATATAACTTGTTTCTCATTCAGTTGCCGGTAGGTGGATTTTTGTTTCATTTCCTTGTTGGTTTTGCTATGCTCGAGCCATTTAAGCAAATTATGTATGTAATTAAGGCAGGTTTTCCGATTTAATCTTACATCAATATTGTTTAGTTGATTTATGGAACAAAAGTTAACATTTTGTTGTAGTCACAACAATACGTGTTATACACCTATTCCTTAAAAGGCTTGGCTTGGCTCCGGTTGTACTAGAGCTAATTTGCAATAATTTTGTCCCAGTTAACTGAGGGTCTAATGTCACTGGTTTTCGAGTTATTTAACTTATAAGATATTTAAAAAAACCTTTTTTCGTCTAAAACTGTCAATTGTGAAAAATATATTTCACTCTGGGAACTAAAAATTAATTTTTCTAATAACTGATGAATGAAAATTTATCAAACCTCAGAAATAAAAGGTTCTTAATGATTCATTAATATTTATGATTAAGCCATTTTTAAAATTATGATACTAAATTCTGTATTCAATTTACCAGTGGCGTTAAGAAAAATTTCAATTTTAAATAATACTTTAACATTTCTTTACAATATTATGTATTATTATTAGATTATGAGCTGGCCTAGTTGGTAGTGACCCTGCCTACAAAGCTAGCGGTCCTGGGTTCAAATCCCAGTAAGGGCAGATATGCGTGTGAGTAGCGCGAATATTTGTGCCTGAGTCATGGATGTTTTCTATGTATTTAAGTATATATTTCTCTATGTAAGTATTTATATTGTTGTCTAGTACTCATAGTACAAGCCTTCAGCTTAGTTTGGGTCTAGGTTAATTGGTGTGACATTGTCCCCTGATATTTATTATTTTATTTTATTATAATGTACATTTATGTTTTTAAGTTCATTCACATTCTTTCTCATATTGACCATATTTATTGTGAAATGTTTAAAGTTAGTTGCTCAGTCCTGTTATTAGTACAGTCAAGGACTTTAATTGCTATGCCATGATGGAACCCTATCGCATATCATTAATCATTCATTTAAGCGTAATTTCTGTCATGTGGTTTGACGCTGTCATTATGACAGGGTTCCATAGTGGCATAACAATTAAAGACCTTGACTGTACTTACCTACCATTACTTAGTCGAGTTAAGTTATTATAGTTGGGTGCCCCATACAGGGCGTCATGGACTGACCTTATAACTTATAACACCATTATCTACAACTCTACATGTACATGATAATACGCTTTGAAATTAATAAATAAATACTGTGGACGCCATAAATAAATAAAAATCCTATCCCTATCCATCCCTAAACAGATGACCATTCTGATAGAGATTGGCGGCAAAGTCCTTTGAGTTACTACTTAATTTCCTTATGTTTTTCGTTTATTTATTTTATACGAAACTTGATTTAAAAAATAGATTTTATGGATGTGGGCGCTACGGGTATTAAGGTTTAAAAATGTTATGTATGTATGTAATAATATTTTCAATAAATTGCATTTTGTTGCAGAGGCAGATTTGGGCGATCTCAAGGAGGAGAAGTGGCGAGGGGACGCTCTCGGAGGAGGGCTGCCGGCGGCCCGCGGAGCGCCCCGGGCCTGCAGCGTCAGGGTCGAGCGCCTGCGCGTCGAGGACATGCTGCACCCATGTCCGGCTTGCCATAAAACATTTTTGAATAAATGTAGTCTCACGACTCACAAGTGCGTACAGAACGCAGAGGCGAGTTTAAATATCACAATGAAAAAGACAGAGCATAAAAATAAACCATACCGCTGTACAATTTGCGACAAACGGTACCTAAATGAATGCAACTTAAAGAGCCATGTGCGGACTCACTCCGAAGACGGCTACAACTGCGAAATCTGTAGCAAATCGTTTCCAGGTAACTTTCCTCTAACTGTACATATGCGAATTCATACTGGAGAAAAACCTTTCCAATGCGACATTTGTGAAAAACGGTTCGTTCAAAATAGCCAGTTGAAAACCCATCAGCTAACTCACACAGGGGAGAAGCCGTATCGGTGTGATATATGTAAGAAAGGGTTCAACACCAGCACCATTTTATTCGTGCACAAGCGAGTCCACACAGGAGAAAAACCCTTCGGTTGTGACGTTTGTGAGAAACGGTTCAATCAAAGTAGTCACTTAAAAACTCATCAGAAAATACACGCGGGAGATAAACTATTTTCCTGTGAGATTTGTGAGAAACGGTTTCTTCAAAAGAGTCAACTGCAGTCGCATCAGACAACCCACACCGGAGAGAAACTATTCCAGTGTGACGTTTGTGAGAAACGCTTTAGTAGCACCAGCAATTTAGCTAATCACAAGATAGTCCATTCTGATGAAAAACATTTCTCCTGTAAGATTTGTGATAAGCGGTTTAGTCGAAGGAATTACTTACAGACCCACCAGAGAACCCACGCGGAAGAGAGGCCGTACGGCTGTGAAATCTGTAAAAAACGGTTCTTTAAAAAGAGTCGCGTGGAGTCCCATATGAAGCTCATACACAAGATTTAAAATAATGAATTCGTGAATTTTGTAAGAAACTTTTTAATCCCAGAAACTGCGCCCAACAGTTTTACCGTTCGTAGCGCCGTCGACATGTAAGCGCGACCGTCATGTGCAGCTATCGGTTTTAGGGTAACGGACAGACAGAGTTAATTTACTGATCAAATTATTTGAATAGGGACCGACACGACGAAACTATAAGCCTTGTCTGAAGAAGCACGTTTTTTCACATGAGACTTACTGTATTCGGTGAAATTTTTAATATGGAATAAATCTAAATGGCAATATGTCCATCTCTAACTAAAATAATTTATTCAGGAAATTGACTCTGTCCTTGCCTATGTCACGTTTTATTAAGAGTATAGTGTTTCTTTCATAGAGATATTTTGTAAAAAGAAAAAAATTGTGGAGCATGAAATATATTTTGGAAAAAGAAGTAAGTTTGTATTGCTCTGTGGCGGTCCTAAACGCAATTTAGGTAAATTAAAAAACAAACCTGGCATTACGTTTATTGCTATAAGCACGCCAAAATAATTGTTATTTTATGTTTTTTTCCTGTACAATGATGTATTAATGAAATTAAATGAAATATGTTTATTACATGTGCATGAGTTATACATGTCAAATTTAATTTTCGTAACTTTTTGCCACGTACCGTTTGGGGCGGCGTACAATATTTAAATTTAGTTTTAATTTTATAGAAATATGACTGTAGGATGTCACGGTAAAAAAATATGCATTACAACTACTACTTGTAACCTACAAAAGTATATTTTTTATTTTAATTAATTATTTACCACACAAATGTGATAAGTAATGTGATGTGCGTGTATTATTTATTTCAGCAAAAAAGTAGTTTAGTTGTTAAAGGTGTAACAAACAGACAGACAAAGTCACTTGCTAATTTTTATGTCAAATTATTGTTTAAATTATATTTGTTAGGGTGCCGCTTCACTACTGGAGGGTGGCTGTTAGTGCTACAAACTTGTCTTTGTTGACCACCAAGCGAAACAACTGCCCTGCGCTAGCGACCCCGCTCCACTTGTATATCTATGATATTACTTTTTATAATTTAATGCCAGTGCTTACCTCTTTTTTGGAGGTGTCTTTTAATATTAAGGTTGTCTGAAGGACTGCTTGCTTACCAAAGAAATATGTAATTCTTTATTTCATTTGTACCTATGTATGTGTGGTAATCAATAAAGAGTATTGTGTGATATTTATTATTTGGTTTAAATTATATTTTTATTTGCTTTTATTACGGTTTGCAATTTAATAACACCAAATTTGACGGCGACGGTTATGGGGATTCCCCTTATTATTTGTTAAGAAATCCGCCGTCATAACGCGTGTTCTGTAAGAAAATCTACCGGCTTTACTTTACGGTTTAAAATATACAGGTCTATTAGATTAGGACGGTCGAAGGGACAACGAAGCATTAGTGATAGGGTCCCATCCCCTTTGACACCCTTTCGGAATCCTTAAAGTACCCTATCCCGTGCCTATTGTATATGATCCTTCCAGGAGAATCGGTGTTCCAAGCAAAACCCAAGCGCCACCACCCTCAAACCAGTTATAAATTAGCACTAGGTGGTGGGTTTTAGAGCTTCGGGAGGGCAGTTTCCCCCATATTAAACTAAAGTATTGCATGAAATCGAAGGATAGTTTTTTGTTGCGAAAATATACCATTTTTTTTTACTTTTTCCTAATGTCGCTTAAATAAAGCAAGTAGCACTACTTTAAATAGAAATGCCCTCTAACCATTGCACCTTATTACGGCACATATTTCTGCCCACTCCACTCCGACTTAAGGACCTTCAAGAGCCAAGCATAATATTATCGCAAAGGTCGGCAACGCGACTTCCTGCGATTCTTCTACTGGTGTTGCAGGTGTCCATAGCACACCCATTACTCGGCCAGTCTAGATCGCAATCTGTGATCGTGATCAGTTGATCTCGATCCAGATGGACTGTGACGTGTTCCATTAACGGATCAATACATTGGATCACATAATAATCTAGTTTTTGAAATCTCCTGCATTCCGCGACATTGGTCGGATCACGATCTGGATTGACCGTGTAAAGGGCGCCTATATACGGTACGATCTGTCGTTACGATCCGTCGGTTCAGACTGAAATCGAACGACGGATTGTACGTGTGTGGCAATATCGCGTCCAAATTTCAATAGAAATATGAATCGTCACTATATCGTTTCAGATTGATCGTAACGACAGATCGTTCCGTATATGGGGCCCTTAATGGCTGCCCATGGGCACCGGTGATCACGAGATCAGGTGACCCATTGGAGCACATTTGCCTCCAAGAGGATGCCACACACAATTATATACCCTAACCACTTTGACCGTGAACGGGCCAATCACAGCGCGTTAGCGTCTCCTTTCCGTTCCTTCCAAGTTTCCCAAACTTCCTGCATTTACTTAGTCTTGTTTTTGTTTAATCGGAATAAGTAAGTACCCACAGTACCCACTGACTCGACCGAAATTCGCACGTAACATAAATAAGCATCAGCCTTCTTCAGTCTGCTCGTGAACACTATCGCTTCAACACCAACACGATCGAAACGTTGAGGTAGGTAAGTATTATACAGGCTACTACAGGCATTCATAAAAGTAGAAATAGGCTTTATGACCTATATAGAGAGAGGGAGGACAATAAGAATGCTGACTTCCTAAATTATGTTAAGAATTATTCAAGGACCTTTAAACAAGTTTGTTTAACTGCCAAGGCAATTTTTCTTAGTCTCAAACTTAAATCATCTGACAACAAGGTAAAAACTGTATGGAATATTATAAATAGAGAAACGGGAAAATCAAAAACTCGTGATAATCAAGTCACTCTGAACACAGGTGACCAACAAATCACGTCAAATAAAGACGTTGCCTTAGCATTCGAAGATTATTTTTCTAACATAGCCATTAATACTACGAAATGTCTTAAATCATCCGCGGTTGAAGCTCAATCATTACTTAGCACTAATGTCAGTAAATGTAATATAAACTTTGATTTCAGCCCTGTAAATTCAGATTCAATAGTCAAGATATTTAAATCACTTAGTTTAAAAAAGACTGAAGATTTGTGGGGCACATCAGTTGAGGTACTCTTTCATATCATAGATGTAATTGCACCCCATCTAGCATTAATCTACAATAATTGCATATCAGAGGGGGTCTTTCCAGATCTCATGAAATATAGTAAAGTAATACCTCTTTTTAAATCGGGCGAGATGAGTGATATAACGAACTTCCGTCCCATTTCCATACTACCAGTGTTGAGAAAGTAATGCTAAAGGATATGTTAGGTCACTTTAACAGAAATAAACTACTTAACAATAACCAGTTTGGCTTTACCAGAGGTCGATCAACAATTGATGCGGCATCTGTACTCATTAAACATATATATAACAGTTGGGAGAAATCTTGCGATGCAGTAGGAATATTTTGTGATCTTTCTAAAGCTTTTGATTGCGTGGATCATACGACCCTTATTTTAAAATTAGAACATTATGGATTGTCCAATAAAGCTTTAAGCCTTATGTCTTCTTATCTAAGTGATAGAACTCAAACGGTTCACTAATGTTTGACCAAATCATCATTTGACAAACGTATCATTTTACAAAATTTCATTTCACAAAGAGATACTTCCCGCCGTATTATTTTCAAGTTTTTAGTGGTCGATATTCTAACCTAACCTAACCTATTTAATAAGCTGATTTAATCTGTGCAATATGTAATGGTTTAAGCACAAACACGTTTTTGCGAAATGAAAGTTTGTAAAATGATACGTTTGTCAAACGTACTTTTGGTCAAATGAACGGACCCCAACTCAAACAGTTGTTGTAAACAAAACGCAATCTGTTGGAGCAACAGTGAAAATAGGTGTGCCTCAAGGCTCTATTTTAGGTCCTTTTTTATTTTTGGTTTACATAAATGACTTGCCACCAACAGTAGATAAACTTTGTGATATTGTACTTTTTGCTGATGATACTTCACTAATTTTCAAGGTAGATAGAAAATCCGTAGACTACAGTAGGATTAACACCACACTAGTTAAAGTACTTAATGAAGAATGTCAGTAGATACGCCAAATCGCTTGAAACTTTGTAGCAGTAAAGTTTATAAATAAACAAACATACTACTTTTTATTTCATTCAAAAAGCCTCAGTAGTTTTGATTCTATGAATGTTTAAAATTTGCGTCAATAATATTAAAGCGCGCGGGGGCCATCTTGCTGGGGTGACGTCATCGCTTAACAGCGGTACGCGCCCTTATATGAAAAAGTAAGTTTACAGGGCTATAACTTTTTAACCGTTATAAGTAGCCAGTTGAATTTTTCACAGAATACGTGTTATTATAAAATCTATCGTTTAAAATTGAACAATGAACAATAAATCAAATCCCAAGAGGGGTCCCCATACAAGAAACATGAAAATAAATCATTTTTTTTAGCATTTTTATTCGGATTGTATTTTTATAATGGCTACTTATTTTGATGCTACTTTGAGCTTAAATTTTAGTCTAATTTATGTAGTTTACGCCTAAATAGCAATGTCAAGTAAAACTGCTACAAAAATATGACAAAACTGATTTTACCAAAACGATATTTTAAGCGGTCACCCATCCTGTTTTAGACTACGCGTGTAGTTGCTTAACTTTGGAAGGCGAAGTACGGGTTGTATTTGTATAATAGCTTTTTATTTCGTTGTCACATTAAGTTTAGATAATAATAAAAACTCCATACAACATATATAGTTTACGACCAAACAGTAAACTGTAGTAAAACTCTTACAAATTATGTTAAAAAGTGCCTAGTTTAAATCAACACTATTGATGTTTAGGTAAGCGGTGGTTGCTTAACTTTCTTTACAAATTTCGTGTTTATTTAGATTTAATATCGCTACTGTATAAAAGAGTTAACTATAAAACATGAATTTTTGATTGACCTAGCAGTAGTTCTGATACTTCGTGTATTCATTTCATCGATTTCAAATTTCGCGCGCGGGCGCTACCAAGTCGATAGACGTACCTACCTACATACCTACAACACTGTCGCTTTGCTAGGTCTAGGCATTATTGCCACTATCCCAAAATTTAAAGTGCTTGATTATTATTCTAATTTTATTTAACCAACTTATTCGACAAACATTACAAATAAAAAAGCCGGTCAGTGACAGACAGTTAGTTATGTAATACAAAATAATAGATAAACATAGCTGCCATAGTAACATCAAAAAGAATTCGTAAAAATATTACGACTTACAAAGTTAAGCAAGTACAAGCGTAGTCTAAAACAGGATGGGTGACCGCCTAAAACATCGTGTTGATAAAATCAGTTTTGTCACATATTTGTAGCAGTTTTACTTGAGATTGCTATTTAATCAGAAACTATGAAAATTAGACTACAATTTAAGGGTAATTCTAAAAAAAGTGGCACCGTAACCTGTCTATGAGTTTTTGAATACAAAGTATGTTAAATGTTTGTTTTACAGAAAAAGTAAAAACATTCATAGATAAGCACAGACCTTTTACATCGAGGCCAAGCCATTTTATTTATTTATTCTCCTTAATTTTGTTAAAAAAAAATGGTAGGTACAATTTTTTACTATAACCTGTCTTGTCCAAATGAGACATGTTTCCGTTTTTTAGGTCTTTGAACTATTTGTGTATATTTTATTATATATATTTTACAATATATTGCAAGAAGAATATTATGACATTCAATTAGTTATGATATAGTCAAAAATATATGCTTATATATCAATATTAACACACGACAGTTTGTCCGGTGATGTTTTTACTTTAACCTGTGTGTCCGTGATAGTGTATCTCACTCACATACGGAATATAATAGGCACACCATAATCCTCGATAAACATTCGGCCAGTATGTGGCTCACCACTATACGAAACGGTTGGATACGATCTGTCATACTTTTGTGGAGATTAGTGATCAAATGCAGTAATCTGGAGTTTGTAACGGGTATGTTAACTTTATCTTGTCTCAATTATTTAATGTTAACGGTACGGGACGTAATTAACTAATCATTTGAACGAGGTATTCTGATGTATCTACTTATATTACTAAGAGTGGAACGTTCAAATTATCACCGGTTTAAGAGTAAATGTCTTGTAAATCTACTTTTAACTTTAACCTGTGCCACTTTAACCTGTAACTAGCATAGATTAGGTTAGGCACAGGTTAATGTAACTCTTGGCGGGTTAAAGAGACATATGTGCACTAATGTGCAGGTTAGTGTGACTATTGGTAAGCTAAAGTGAATAACTATTTTAAATAATTTTATTTTAATAACTTGCATATAATTTCCCATAAAAACTTTACAGATGCTTTATCAAGCAGTACCCATTAACAGTGCTCTACCAAAGTAAATTTAGGGAATTGCTTTTTTAAAGTAATTTGTATTTTAATATAACTCTCTTTAACCTGAAAACTTTTCTCTTCTAACCTGTCTAATGAAACTTTCACCTGCATCTCAATATTTCAACAAGCAATAATTCTTATATTTTCATGTATATTCCGTTCCCTTTTATAAGTATGTAACAATTGGAACACCATGAAGCTTATTTTAAGCAAAGAAGGTAAAAAAACACAACTTTTTTTTTGGAGAAACTTTAACCTGTCCGTGCCACTTTTATTAGAATGACCCTTAAGCTTAAAATAGCATCAAAATAAGAAGCCATTATAAAAATACAATCCGTATAAAAATGCTAAAAAAGATGATTTGTTTTCATGTTTCTTGTATGGGGACCCCTCTTGGGATTTGATTTATTGTTCATTGTACTATTTTAAACGATAGATTTTATAATAACACGTATTCTGTGAAAAATTCAACTGGCTACTTATAACGGTTAAAAAGTTAGAGCTCTGTAAACTTACTTTTTCATATAAGGGCGCGTACCGCTGTTAAGCGATGACGTCATCATCCGTGAGCGCTAGCCGCCGGGTTTCGAGCGCCGCATACGAAGTTTAAAATTTTATATCTCGAAAACTAATTGACGTATCGAAATGATTTTTTTACAGCTATTTTTAGTTTTTAATGAATAATACAGTAAGCCAAAAATCTAAACTGGCTGACATTCTCTATTGGTTTACTAGCAACAATTTGCTACTAAATGCTAAGAAAACGAAATGTGTTAGGTTCGCTTTGCCTAATGTTAAACCGGTACATTCTAGTATTTTTCTAAATGACGAGTGTTTGCAAATGGTAGATAAGGCAATTTTCTTAGGCATAACATTACATAAATATTTGCAATGGAGTCCCCATATAGCTGTACTGGCAGGTAAACTAAGTTCGGCAGCTTACGCCGTTAGGAAAATTAGACAACTAACCAATGTTGAGACAGCTCGCTTAGTCTATTATAGTTATTTCCATAGTGTCATGTCGTACGGTATTCTGGTTTGGGGTAAGGCAGCTGACATACAAACTATATTTGTGTTACAAAAAAGGGCCATTCGTTCTATTTACAACTTAAACTCCCGTGACTCTTTAAGAGAACTTTTTAAAGAAATTAATATCTTGACTGTAGCGTCTCAATTTATTTATGAGAATATTATTTACGTTATTAGAAATTTAGATTCTTTCACCAAAAATTCTGATATACATAATTTAAATACCAGAAATAAAAATAAAATCGCTATCCGAAAATTCCGCGTCCGTAAAGTATATAAATCATTTGTTGGTCAATGCATTCATTTCTATAATAAATTACCTGACGAAGTTTTAAAGTTACCCTTTCCAGCACTTAAAAGTTACTTGAAAAGGTCGTTAATGTCTAAAGCGTATTATAGGATCGAGGACTATGTAACAGACAAAAATGCATGGCCTAAATCCGAAACTTAGTCAATAATAATTTATTCAAATGCAAAATCTTTATCTTGTCTAGGGGACACCGTTGATGTAGGGAAACATATCGAAACTTTTATGTGGTCGTCTCGCACCATCTTATATACACATAAGTATGTGTTTTTTTTTTCTCTATCTCTCCCGTAAGATTCTTAATTGGCATGTTTTCCTGCTGAACTACGCATGTTATTTGATACTATATTTAATTTAATATTTATAGCTTTATATAATGCTAGACTAAGTAGTACCATTGTAATAAGAAATATGTTTAAAAAATGACTGACTGCTGAGTTTCTTGCGGCGTTTCTTCTCGGCAGTGGTCTTCTCTTGGGAAGCGCTGGTAGATTCTTGACGTGTAAAAGTGCCCGTGCGGCCTACTTACTGAATAAATTTCTTTTATCTTTTTATCTTTTTTTATAGGTAATTTTTTTACGCTATTAAGTCCCGTTTTAGATTTATAACAGTAAATTGAAACAGTATTATTAAAACGTCCGTGCTTATATTCTTTGCAGTAAATAGGTAGGGGAAGCTGTTGTACCCCGGACAGTTTACATTTCTTTGATTTTTAGAAAAAAAACGAGATGCTTCAGAATTGCCAAATGTGCAAATATGTAAAGTTGTACTATTGTACTACATTCCGGGATATGATATTAAACGATCCTTTAAAGTTAGTTTAGACGGGACAGGCTGATAGAAAAAAAAGGGAAAAGTGTCCATGGTACAACACCCCTGATTCACCTTGGACACTCGGTGTTGTACCTTGGGCAAATACCATTTTTGCCAAGAAAACAGAAAATAATCATCTAGTATTTAGTTATTAAGGATACAAAAGGCAACTCGGACGAAGACTTTTTATACCTTTTCATAGGTTCCTTAATAAAATTTACAAGAAAAGGCCATATTTTCCCACTCTCCTAAAACAAATGGAAAATCTCCCTGAGAACAATTAAAAACATAAACAAAAATGTAATCAACAATTAAAA
Organism: Acleris literana; assembly: GCA_946894065.1. NCBI lineage: Eukaryota > Metazoa > Arthropoda > Insecta > Lepidoptera > Tortricidae > Acleris > Acleris literana. The sequence continues at coordinate 10,918,453 of OX335697.1, read as the reverse complement.
TAGTAAAAAATATTTAACTTGTCATAAAAAATGCAAAATAATGTAAGAATTAGAACACTTTGGAACTTCTCTACCTTAGTCCGTAGTCCGAGGTACAACGTAAGTCCGGTATCCAAGGTACAACAAAGCAAGTTTTTTTAAAAGTAACCTTTGTAAACGCACTTCGTCTAAAAGTTAGGATGAAACGACTGCACTATCTGATAGCTATTTAATATAGTTTTAGCATGCATTATTCAGTTTTATCATATATATTCGAAACACTAAATAAACGAATTTGTAATAAAGTTCTAAAAACTCATTTTCTGTAACAAATTTTATATTTTTGTAATTTTCTCGACGCACACGCCGCTCTCGAGTTTCGTGCTAACTTTACTTTCATTTTAATAGATAATGGTTCAAATGACATATATATTTCTTTTTGAAGAATGCGGGATACTTTAAATATTGTCAACTGTCCGAGGTAAAACTATGTCCGGGGTACAACAGTTTCCCCTACGTACAGATAGCCCCTTAGGTGCCATAGATGCTTCGGCTTGTCTCTCACTTGCTCTCACACGCTCTTATTAAGAGTAAAGACTAAAGTCTCCCTCTTATTCATAAATGCACAAAAAATCCTAGTGTGCTTAAAATATGATTTGTCCATATCTTATCGCCCTTAAGGTATTTGAATTTGGCAGAAATTGACAAAATAATAATCTCCTTTTTTTAGTAATGCCGGTCCACCGCGGTATTTCGCAATGAATTGACCTGAGGGATTGACAAAGAATCATAGTAAATAGAATTCTTTACCCAAACAGTACTTTGATCATGGTGATTGTCAAAAACTAGATTATAAATACTACACCTAGTTAAAATAAGAAGTGAAAGCTAATAATTATGAAAAAAAACCTTCGATAGGTTTATTGTGAGTTTATGAATAAGGGGGTAAGGCTGTATGGCATTTAATCCGTAAGCTTACCCAAAATGAATGCATAAAATAAAAAAAGATACAGTGACAGAAGTGTGACAGTGACATAAAAAAAATGATTGTTGTTTACTGTCATCGTTTTTTTGCATTTTGTTGTGTTTTTTCTAAAACTATTCAGGGATGTGAACTTTATAGAATTCTGTCAAAGTAAGATAGACACAACGTCCGATTCTGCCTGCGACCGCGTCGCGTGCAACCATACACATCCGCTAGAGCAGTCGCAATGTCCACCGAGGTACAGGAGATTTTGGTAGACCATGGCAACGAGAGGGAAGTTAACAAGTTCGTGAAAATAGAGATCCAAGAACACCACGAAAGCTTGCAACAGGAGGTGCATCCTCAGGATAGAAGAGACGACACGAGTATTACCGTGAAACGGGAGAATGACGATGGTTTAAAGCAAATAGAGTTCGTGCCGGTGAAGGAGGAGCCAGTGGAATGCAGCGAGGAGGTCGAGGAGGGTCACGGCGGCGGGGAGCAGTGGGAGCAGGGGAGGGTTAAAACTGAGATTGAATTTGGGCCTGAAGGAGTGCAGCTACCTCACGCTTTGGGTATTGTTGATTATTATTTATTCATAAACATATAGAGACATGAAATAGGTTAAGGATTCATGGACCTAGTATATTGGTCCTTTTTTTTAGGTAATTCTTAGGTCAATACAAATAAACAAACTACTTTCACACTGGCTCCTCTTATATGATAAAAGTCAAAAATTAAGTGCAATTTACTAATTACTTTCATTCCGATATCGGCATCAGAAGTGAACCTTTCTACAGCTTGTTATTTCCTTATCAGTGACTCACGCAATTATCACGTGTTGTTTGTCGTAAATCCTAGAAGTATTATTATTATTGTGAACTTTTGTTGTGATGGATACTCAGAACCAAGGTATGTATAAGTAATTGACACATAGATAATATTTGAAATAATGGTTTATTTTGTGACAAGTTACGCCAGTAAGATATTTTCGTTAAAATATTTTGCTCATGGTAGATACTTGTTGAGTTTTAGTTCATTTGCCCTCATTGCCCCCTGTGGGTTTCAATTTTAAAAGTTGAATACAACCTTTATTTATATGATTTTGTGCAAATCTCATCCCACCTCGTCCAACCTTGTCGGTAATTTTGAAGCTACACCGATGCATTTTCTTCGTTCATGACGCTACGAAGTACGTAATAGTAGGTCTTTTGTTATTTTGTTGGAATATTATTATTTCTTTTGATATTTATTTATTTATTTAATCTTTATTGCACAAAAAAGAATTGGGTACAATGGTTGAACTTAATGCCTTAGGGCATTCTCTACCAGTTGATCTTTGGGCAATGCAGAAACTTGTTGTAGGCGGTGCAGAAAACATTTGACATTTGACCAGTTTTTTATTTTTTTTACAGATGTCATCCATGCTTATGTATTTACACGCATGGATGTCTTTAATATCTGGAAGAAAAATGGCGGCAGTAAATTGGGCGTTAGTGAACGAGTTCAGCTTGTATTTAATGAACTACAAGACTCACTACAGATCGAAAATACAGAAAATATCAATTTGAACGTGTAACATACTCGAGTAACATATATATGGACATGTCCGAAATAAAAGATTTATTATTATTATTATTATTATTATTATATATGCAAACAAATCCTTGCATTTTGGAAACAAAGCCACTACACGAAGACCAAATTCCTTGAGAAGCAATTTGACTGGCTCAGCGTTGCCGAAAATGTTTCTCTTTCTGCCGATGATGATGCAGCACAAAATTCACCAAAGAATAGAGGACGACCAAGGAAATCTTATCGTACCCAACAAAGGAGGAGACAAGAACTCTCTGAAATCGACGACTCCATGGTTTCAGCGTCGAGTGGTCATTCTTCAATAAATGCTAACGAGGTAAGCAGTTTTTGGCGGCTTCGACAAGTTAAGTTGTTTCTTTACTTGTGGAAGCGAAATTAACTAAACACCAGTATATGTTAATTAAGGAGTTCTTTAATTCTAAGTTATGTTTTAATTTGTTACCTTGTTATAAGTCTGTATTAAAAGAAAAACAAAGCTCTTATCCGGTTGCAAATCAGATTATGGTCACTGAATCTAGTGCTGAGGTTGAATTATAAGCTTTGCTTGATCATACGGCTTCCAGGCTTTTAGAGTCACAAAAGGAAGTGTTGAGCTGTATCCCCGATTCTGACAACCCGTCAAACAAACTTTTATTGATTAGTAAATGGGGGTTTGACGGAAGTTCAGGTCAGAGTGAGTATAAGCAATCCTTTTTTGACTCTACAATCGACAACGACAGTCATTTGTTTGTTACTAATGATAAGATGTGGTGATTTGGAAAAATCCTCGTCCTTCTTCGACTAGATACTGCCGTACTATTTGATATCAATATAAAAAAGAAACCATGCTAGTTTCACTTGAAGGAGAGCGGTATTATACTGAGAAAATTAACGCATTGCAACCCACAGAAATCAATATGGGTAGCCGTAAGTTCACTGTTCATCACAATTTACAGTTAACTGTGGTCGATGGAAAGGTTTGCAATGCGTTCAGTAACCCGTCTTCCACTAAATGTTATATATGCAAGGCTACTCCAAAAGAAATGAACAATTTGGATTTATGTGCCAAAAAGGAAGTAAATGAGGATCGTTATAGTTTTGATTTGTCACCACTTCACGCCTGGATTAGGTTCTTTGAATTCTTTTTACATGTTTCATATTATGATAGAAGTAAAATTGTGGCAAGTTAGAGGACGACGAGAGACTTTACACAAGCATTGAGAGCAGTCTAGATGGATCTTTTGATCATACCCCAGTGATCCTGACCTTAAGCACAGTTGTGATCATTCGTGAAAAAGGGGAGTCTTTGACTAACCACAAAAGAGACTGGGACAGCTTTCGGGCATATATTGATGACAATATTACTTTATCAATTTCATTAAAAAATCAAAACGAGATCGATGAAGCCTGCCAATATATTACTAACCTCATTCAAGTAGCTGCTTGGATGAGCTCTTCATCTCAAAAAATCACACCTAAGCCACGATCAAACCCATTAGATATTAAACAAAAAAATCTTGATAAACGTCGACTAAGGCGGAATTGGCAAAACTCCCGATGTCCCCTAGACAAAACTATTTACAACCGGGCAGCCAAAGAGTTAAAGGCGATAATAAAAGATTCAGTCAACTCTACTCTACAGAATAAACTAGAAATGATGACACCATCTGATCGCGGTGAATACTCCTTGTGGAAAGCGACAAAAAACCTAAACAAACCTCAAGAATCATTCCCACCAATTAGGTCCCAAAGTGGTTGGGCTGCCACAGACTCTGAGAAAGCAGAAGTGTGTGCAGCTCATCTGGCCGCCGTCTTTACACCCAATGGTGGCGTAACCGACGACTCAGATCTAGAGAACACTTTGAGCCAAGACTTCCAAATGTCCTTACCGATCAAACCGACATCTCCGAGAGAGGTTGCCAGAGAAATAAGGATGTTGAAATCTAATAAGGCACCAGGGTGCGACCTGATTAGAAGCGATATACTGAAAGAAATTCCAAAGAAATGCATAACGTTTCTTACCTGTCTCTTCAATGGTATTTTTAGAACATGCCACTATCCGTCTATTTGGAAGATCTCACAAATAATTATGATCCACAAACATGGAAAACCTCCACAAGAACCCACATCTTACAGGCCGATAAGCTTAACGCCAGTAATGTCAAAACTATGGGAAAGACTATTCCTCAGTCGCCTGAAGCCCCTTATGGAGGACTGCGATGTTGTTCCTCCACATCAGTTTGGATTCCGAAAATCCCACTCCACGGTTGAACAAGTACACAGGGTCTACCACACAGTAAGACAGTGTCATGAACGTAAACAGTACTGCGCAGCTGCTTTCTTGGACGTTCAACAGGCATTTGATCGAGTATGGCATAAAGGTCTGTTAACAAAGATCAAAGAGAGGCTTCCTCACTGTATATTTCCTCTAATGGAGTCATACTTAACAGGCAGAACTTTTCAAGTCAAGCAGCGGGATGCCAGATCAACTCTACATGATATTGAGGCTGGAGTACCTCAGGGCTCAGTCCTGGGACCAGTCCTGTATAACATTTTCACTTCAGATCTACCCACATCAAAAGAAGTAACTACGGCGACCTATGCTGACGACATTGCTTATCTATCTGTAGATGAATCTCCTTCAATGGCTAGCAACAGACTCCAACATCTGCTAGATAGGACAAATAACTGGCTCTCAAAATGGCGTATTCGTGCTAGCGCAACCAAGTCAACCATACCACTTTTACTCTAAGAAAACTTAACTGCCCTTCAGTAACACTTGGTAGCGAGCCCTTAACCCATACTGACTGTGTCAAGTATCTTGGCTTCCATCTCGACAGGCGGCTCACATGAAAGGTCCACATAAAAAAGAAGAGGGACGAAATTAACTACAGATTCCGCAATCTATCCTGGCTCATGGGGCGAAACTCCGTGCTGTCAGTAGACAACAAGCTGCTCATATATAACTCGGTCCTTAAGCCCATCTGAACATACGGGATCCAATTGTGGGGTGTAACGAGCAAGACTAACATACTTTGCCTGCAACGAGTGCAAAATGCCATTCTTCGGATAGTATCCAATGCGCCGTGGTACACCAGAAACGAAGAAATTCATAAATATCTAAACTTGCTTACTATATCTGAAGAGATTAGTCGTTTAAAAAAAGTTCATAGAGATCGGCTATCTACCCATCCGAACCCCCTCGTTGCTGAGCTGTTGGATACGTCTAAGGTGGTCAAAAGACTGAAGCGGGATCACCTCCTCTGAATGGAAAGGCGCGGCACTGGCCGCTCCTACCGCACTGCCAATTATACTTCCACCAATTCGCTTATAGTCTGGCGACTGATTGCGGATAACGCAACAGAAAAAAAAAAGTTAGAGGACAGGATGCAAAAGATAACGCTGCAAAAAGAAAAACACATGTTATATCCCAATTTAGGACGAAAATGGGTTTGATAGTGGATAAACCTAAGCCAGGAGGCAGTGGAACCACGAATGACGGTAACACGGCTAGGAGGTTTTTCGAGAATCCTGAAACTTCATCTGAAATTACAGGAATCGAAAAGAATTTACTAGAACGTTGTGCCATCATTTTGCAAGCTTTGGGTTCTGGCTACAAAATTAACCCGGATAAGTTTGGAGAATTTGCCTCGGAAACTGCCAGACAAATTGACCAAACTTATCCCTGGTGTTATCTTCCGGCTTCTGTTCACAAGATTTTAGTGCATGGGTCTGCTGTCATCAGAATTGCACTATTATCTATAGGTGAACTCTCAGAAGAAGCAGCGGAAGCCAGAAATAAAGATATAAAATTATATCGACTACACCACACCCGAAAAATATCAAGGAAAGCCACAAATGAAGATCTTCTCAACAGGCTTTTTGTAAGCTCTGATCCTTTAATAACAGGGCTTAGAAAATTGCCTAATAAAAATAAATCTTCCCTTTCCCAAGGTGTTTTGGAGTTACTTAGTTTTTAAGAATTTTATTGTTATTATTTTGCTTCGTTTGTTATGTATATATTGTTATTATAGTAGGTAATTTATAATTTTATTTTTATTTTTTATTAATAAATATTTTATTATCTAGAATAAAGTTGTTTTACTCATAAACCTAAACAACATTAGGCACTTTGTATTTTTGTCGCACCTCAGTATGGACGAGGAACCATAGTAGTTTGTACTGAAGTCATATTTATTATTAGATGAAATAAAGTGACAGTTCATTATCTTATTGAAAATTAGATGTTTTTTTTAACAAAACTTGTTTTTACAATAACATGGTAAAAACACAAGGTCAGCATCAAACTTCAATGATAAAATATTAATAATATTTAAAAAGTAGTAAAGTTGTTTACGTTCACCTGGCATAACTTTTTTTTGCATAATCATGATTTGGCATACTCATCATTTGGCATAATCATCATTTAGCATACAGTATTTTTTTCTGAAACCGTACACTTTTCAGGATTGCTATAAAATAAACCTAACCTAACCTAAAGCTCCATTTAGATTATGCAAATTTCTTGTACAAGAATCGGCAATAATTGTATGCAATTATTTTGTTGCAATAATAGTGTTTAAGAATTGTACCAAACGTAAGGTTTAGACTGAGCAATTTTTTATTTCCTCAATTTTATTGTATGGAATGTGCAAGAAAGTTGTTTAATGTAAATGGGCCTTAATGGGTTCTATGCAATGATATTTTAAATAATCCTGAAAAGTATACGGTTTCAGAAAAAAAGACTATGCCGAATGATGATTATGCCAAATGATGATTGTGCCAAATGTTTTTTATGCCAAATGATGATGATTCCAAAAAAAGTTATGCCAGATGAAGGGTACCCCAAAAAGAGGTTTATAAATAATATAGCTATAGAGGGACATGAACAACAAAATGTAACAAATTAGAATATTTATTAGAAGAAACACGCAGAGCAACAACATGACTACTCACTTAAATAACTAAATGGAATTATCACAACAAATGCCAATGCAAATGTTTGGTTGGTTTTAAGCTTGCCTTGTAAGGCTTTGTGTCCAAACAGGACTTACTACGCCTAAGCTGTGTGTCTGTTTATCCGTCGGTCCTTCTTTCAAAGAGCTGGTATCTTGTAAACCTTAATAAATACCTGGGTTTTTTTAAGGTGTACGTTATTTATACAGCACAGCTAGTAAATTGTTTATTCCACACATATTTTGTCAAAATATGACAACAAAAAAATACTGAAATTGGATTTTTGACTTTAAAAATGAGTGTAGTGTTAAAAGTGTATGACGACATGCGCGGGTTATAACCCATGACGCGTCCCACAGACCAACAATGGTCCATAAAATTTTCGCACCTGTAGCATCCCATGGACTGACGGTGGTCAATAAGAAATTCAGTTTTCTCAGTTATTTTTCTTTATGCCTATTTGCGGTTGGCCCACCTAAAAATATTTTGACAGCCTATACAGCCTATTGCTTTGTACAAATTCGAATTTTAAACCAATAAAAAGAGAGAATAGAAAAAACTGGCGAATTGCACCTGCTTAGCGGCCATATTGAAAAGTGTCATTTGCAAATGAGATTGGGAAGTGCAGTGCACAGTGCTAATTACATTATCCAAATCGTATAAACGGTAAGTGTTTGTACCATGTATCATAAATCTGTATATATTTTTACTTATGTACTGACTCTTCACAGACGAATTGGCGGGCGAAAAGTGAAAAGGCTGTACGGGCAGCCGAAGGAAGGGGAGCCGACGACTTCGAAGTGCGAGGACTGGAAGACGATCGGCTACTTGCAAATGCAAATGCCCAAATTCAGAGCGCTGATGTCGTACAATCGCTTCATTTTGCTGAACAAATTCATTCACTTTTATGCGAGTCAGAATTTGCCTCAAACACTTTGGACAGGACAGGACACCTTGTCACCATGGATAATTTCTACAATTGTCCTGCGATGGCGAGGAAGGTACCTGAAGCGTTTGGGGCTCGACCGCTTGGGAACGTTGCGTTCAAACCGCAACCACGTGCCGGCGGAGATCGCGGAGGCTCTTGAGGATGTGTTTATTCTTGAGACTGTTCATGCATTGGGTGGAAGGACTCCAAAATGGTGTGCATGATCTCAACCTACCACGCGGAAACCTTTGTTGGACGCAAGGCAAGACGAGATCAAGTAAAGCCGATTGCTGTGCGAGATTACAACAATACAATGGGAGGTACTGATCTCAAAAATCAAAAACTCACAATGTACTTACTTGGAAAGAAAGAGATGCATAAACTGGTGCGTGAAGATTTTTAAATGGTTCCTGAACGCCAGCGTGCTCAACGCTTTCGTCATACTGGCCGAGTCGTCGCGGCAACGCTCCGGGACTTCAGCGATCAGCTCGCTGCTTCTCTTGTGGAGAAACACTGCTTCTCCTCGCCACACGAAACTCTAGCCTAACGACTCAAAAATTCAAAATATTTCTTCAGTAAATTGGCCTCATGAGGGCTCTTTACACGTCGGTAATATAGAGTGAATCTACTAGCGCTTCGGACAAGGCTATCATTGCGGAGAAGCGCCGCAAGAAATTCCAGCAGCAGAAGGTCATTTTTTCATTCATCAAAACATATTTTTTTTTACTTATTCAGAAAACAAACATCCATTTAAAGTAAAAATTACGTTAAACGAATTACTCAAATAAGGCCTAAAGTTTCCTGTATCACGAGGGGCCTGTTGTTTAATCAGCAGTTAACTCAACTAATTGTTAAAATTCGGAAAAGGAATCAAAAAGGGCTTTGGGTAAATTTGTTTGAAGAATATTGTCATTTTTTTTTTCCGCGGCCACTGAGGATTTTTACATAGTTATTTAGAGGACCTCGAAATACACATAGATATGTATAATTTATGGCGTTTAATAATATCGGAGCCGAGAAATTAAAGATTTAAGTATTCAGTTTTGATACTAAAAGTGTACTAAAGGTATGAATATTTAAATATTTCGGCTCGGATGCACTTAAGAGTATTACATTACATAACAAAACATGTTTATTTTGAATAATTCTATCATTATTTACCACTTTTACGAATGGCCGCCCACCTTGAAAATGTATGATTTTTACAAATGACAACACTTTTACCCAAACCCCTTTGACACATTTCCTTGAGATTTAACCGTTAGTCACGATTTTTAACAATTCGTTTATTTTAATTACTGAACAAACAACAGGCCCCAAAATGTACTTTTAAACATTACCTATACCTCATCAGTGTATGTGACGGTCCTACGCACCGATGTCGGCAAAGTACTAAGCTTGCCCAGTAGGTGGCACGTATGGCGCGCGTGTCCCCTTGCTGCACTGCACGAGTGCGGGGCGGGCGCGGCGGTGCCGGCGCCGGTTGTGCCAGGGAGAGCCGCCGTAGCCAACGTACGACTTACCTACCAGACCAGCGAGTCTAGTTTGTCGACAGATCGATGGTATTATTCATGAAGCCTATGTAGTCCTCCATTTGTTTGCAAGACAATGTATACTTATTAGTTACATCTTGTAGAGCAAATTCCAATACTTTAAGGCCGCATTTCACCAAACTGGAATAAGACTTACTCCGAGATTAGTCTATACAAATTCGGCGCTTAATCTAGATATAAGACCTTATTCCAGTTTGGGGAAATGCGGCCTAAGTAGTTTAGCATTGTCATCAAAATCAAGCATAATACACTCTAGCAAGTTCGTGTTACCAATTTAATAGGTAAGGCTAAATTGCTATGTCTAATAGGTGTTAATTTCATAAAACTTTTATTACATCGTAGTAAAACTTTTGACTTTTTGATTTTGTTTGATCCCCTCACAGTAATGTTAGGTTTGGGATCAATAAGATCTAAAGAGTTAGTAAGGTCTACCGTTTCTGTGTTTTTTAACTTCACAGTCAGAGGAATTGAACTCCGCAAACAAGCTTACATTGTAAGCAGACTCCTCCGCAACACATCTGGCACAAGTAGTGTCTTGTTTAACTGGTCGCTCCTCCAGTAGCTGTTCCAGGTCCCGGATCCACCGTAGCGCCTCCTCATGCTTCTCCCGGCACTGCTGGAACTGGTCCACGTTGGCCTGGAGGCGATCCCGTTGTTCCCGCAAATGATCAAAATCCAAGTCCTGCTTGGTGAGAGAACTTTTGAGCGTTTTGTTACACGCAGAACCTCCTCTTCACTCTCGTCACGCTCCTGCAGCAGCCGTGCATTGAGCTCTTTGACTGTCTTCAGCTCTGACTGTGTGTTCCGGAGTTTGGCAACAGGACATCCCGACGTGTAGTAGACTTGCTGGTAATCAGTAATTTATTGCAATATCATAATGTAGCTGAAAACATGATGACAAAGAACAGTACGGGCACAAAATAGATACACCTAATAGCCTAATTATCAAACCCCGGATTGACGGGGCAAAAATCTACCAGTGCTAGTGATTAATTAAATATCGACTAAGTTTAATCGACATCGTTAAAAAGTAATGTTCAATCATCATAATTAATGACCAAGTTTATTTACCTTCTAATCATTTGTAAACCTCTTTTATTTATACTTATCGCAACTATTCCGTAATCAAACAAAAGTTTCTTTTTCAAGATTTTATTTTAGCACTTGGTTGGGGGCTCATGCCAAATAACAGAAAAAATACTAATAAAAAATAGGGTTTAAACATGATTATACACTTTATAATGATAATTAATCTTAATAACATAATGAGTAAATATAAAATAAAACTAATATGGCACCTAACTCAATAATATTGATGACGTATTATAGCCCTGTCATCAATAATTTGCAATTAGTACATATTGTCCGCGATGGAGAAGGAGTATTTCTCCCTCACCCATTGCTCGCAGCTCTTTCCAGCTTCGGTCCAGGCTGTGGACAGCCTGTTGTACACAGTGACTCCAACTTGAGTGCAGATGTCTGATCGCTTTTCCTCTGTCAGGATGCTTGAGTTGTAAGCTTTGATGATGAATGACATCGCCCTCTCTGCCCTCTCTGGATTCGAAGCTTGATTCCAGATCGCATTCTCTTTTGCTATGATCTCAGAAGTCATCAGTGAGTTCACCAAATAGCAAGCTACTACATGCACTCTTTCAGCATCCACAAGATTATGGGAGATAGCTGCAGCTGTTGATTGGCTCCTCGCAATGTTAGGGAACTCTGAATGAACTTCTAGCAGTCTGTCTCTAGACAGTGCCATAGGGGGCACAAGAACTTGCATAATAGTGACAGCAGCGTCAGGGAAGCAAGCTGTGATTCTTGACAAAGTCACATAACGTGGGTTACCAGCTGCAGCATCCTTTATCTTCAGTTTCTTTCGGAGAGTCTTCAGCCTCAGTACTACTTCCGGGTCAGTACGCATGGTGAATATCATTTTTGATACACTGTTGCCTCGTGTAGCCCCTAAGTGGATCAGGAACATGATGTCACTGCGAGTTATAATTTTCTCAATTTCTGCCCTCATTTTCACAGGGTCAAATCCCGCATATGCGATTCCTGCGATCAGTGTCTCGAGAAAGTCCTTATTGTCTTCACAGTATTTGCGGACTGTATAGAACAATGACTCAGGCTCCCATGTAGTGTTGTAACTTTCAGAAGTACTATCAAATTTGACTCTGTCAGCAATCTGCTCATCAGTGTAAGAAAAAGGCTCCTCCAACTCCTTATCAGTTTGGTCTGCATCGACGTTGCTTTTTCTCCCTTTAACCATTGTGGTCTCTGATTTTTCAAATCTTATTTCTTCTTTCTCCTCTAACTCAAGTGTCTTGAGTGCTTCCTCCTTTTCTGTCCTTTTATTTTCCATTTCCGTACTAGAACTGAATAAGACTCCCCAATATATTATATATTTTGTGTGACGTAAACTAAGTTGGTAATACTTGATAAAAATAAAATAGGAACACCAATAGTCAACACAATAATTTATTCGTCGTGGTTCACAAGCCCGTCTAGGTTTCGCTCTCTTAGTCCGTTACTCCCCTGGCGCTGAGGGCTGCGCTGATGCTGGGCGGAGTAGAGGGAGCAGGCCGGAACGTCTTGGCTTCGTGGGCAACGTTGACCCGCGGGGAGCTACACGAGGTGCGGGGCGCTTCTTTGTGTAAACGTAATACCGGATTAATCGGGGCACAATAGTACGTAACTATAACAAGCGAGATGTAAAGGTTCACTGCCGCGAAGCAAGCAAATCTTAAAAGATGTATTTAATTCAGTAATGTCGCACGGGCACTGTGGCTAGCTCGTAAGAAGACGCGAACTGAGTAGCCGCGACCGCGCTGACACTCGCCCGACACCGACAGCTCCTGGCAGAGCAACGATGCCGCGCGCAGCGCACAGCACATTATAAGGTATGGCCCGGCGGCGATCACGCGCAGCCGGCGTGATTCTATGCAGGCCAATTTGTGCGGAGCACTGCACTGTACTTTCTGTACATCATAATAAAATAATATTTATCTATTATTGTACCGGATTTGTATATTACGGCGTTGCACTATAAATTTATTTTTAGTACCATTCTTGTGTTTAAGTTCATTAGTTATTATTAGATATATTATTATTTTATTGTTAAATTTATTAGTTATAATAACTTACTAGCGGCCTGCCAGCGACTTCGCCCCGCTGCAAATTTCCGACCAACGCGCTGGATTTAAAAAAATTATCTTACATATAAACGTATCCTGACAATAACGATTACAACAAAAAAGAAATCAGCCAAATCGGTTCAGCCATTCTCAAGTTATAGCGCGACCAGGAGAAATAGGGGTTCATTTTTATATATATAGAATATTTGAATAGGATTATAGTATTAAGTTATATTAGTCAAATGTTGTTGTAACATTAACGTTACACTTGATCTAGATTCTCTAGAACTAGTAGACATAAAACATGTCATCAGTGTAGCTGTGCTGGAAGTCGGAGACATCATCGTATTTACGCAGAACAAACATGTATCGAATGCACACGTTTTGGAGTTGCTCAAGTTTATCGAGCAGCTCTGAGAGGTCCATGTATGCAACGTCACCGTAGTCTAAGAGTGGGAGAAGGAGAGATTGCGCTAAAGCTATCTTGGTTTGTTGAGGAAGAAAATTCTGCAGGCGCTTGAGAGAATGAAGTGAAGCGAAGAGCTTGCGACTGACTTCGGTAACCTGAGCTGACCAGGAAAGTGTTTGATCCGTTGTGATACCCAAATTTAGAAGACAATGGAATTATGGTTCCGTCAAAAATCAAGTTGGGCATCACGAGGTCAGACAGCTTCGAGATGAAGAGATGGGTTGCGATTTCGTTGCGTTAACCTTTAGTCCAAAGTTATTAGCCCACTCCTGAATCGTGGCAAGATCAAGATTCATTAGGCCAATTAGGGGAGGGAAGTCATCAAAACTAGCCCCCGCATAAATTTGCAAATCATCAGCGTATAAGTGGTAGGAAGATAGAAGAGAGGTCGTTATGAAAATAGAAAAAAGAATAGTTACCTATTGCTATATTGTTGCAGAGACAAAAATGTTAAAGTTTGTTAATAATTCTCATGTTGCAGTCTGATTAAAGTCCATTATTATTATTATTTATTTTTATTTTTTATTTTTATTTTTATTTTTTATTTTATAAATCATTTACATTTATTGTTAGTCGGTATCGTACGCTACACATTAAGTCAAATCAGAGATCGAAAACCGTCATTAACTCATAATGGTCATTAACGATCACTGGATCTATTTATTAATTACATTTTATTTACTAATCGTGTACATTATGATAGTTTCATTTGTTTTTTTTTTAGTAATGGCTATTAATATCTAGTACCGAAATGCACGTGGGTTAAGGTCGAAGACAATGTCTTCGTAATGTGCTGAAACATAATTATGACTTTATTTGTATACCCGAAACTTGGCTTTGGCCTGGGATCTTTGATAGTGAATGTTTGATCCTCGCTATAACTTATACCGAACCCCTCGCGACTACGAGAACACGAACTTGACACGCGGCGGCGGATCGTTGATAGCCGCGCGGCGCGAGCTCAGGCCGGACGCGCTCCGTGCGCCCGGTAGCGGGGTTACGGGACGCCGATGTCACCTGGGTTGATGTTTCAATCTCTCAGAGCCCCATCATAAAAAAAAATCGAAATTCCACATACTAAATATCAAATTGAATGGCAATCTGCATTAAGTATTGGATTATTTATCAGACTTTTAAACTGACTTCCCATAAGATATAGTTTTGGGCGATTTCAATATTGCAAAGATTGTTTGGGAAGCTACAGATGACTGTCAAAACAATTTCGAATTAAAAAAAAAACAAAATCAAAATATTTATTCATTAAATTGGCCACAAAAGGGCTCTTTTACACGTCGGCAACATGGAGTGAATCTACTAGCGCTTCGGACAAGACCATCATTGCGAAGAAGAAGCGCCGCAAGAAACTCCAGAATGGAAAACACTTATCATAACTTGACAGTTCAATTATTTGATTTTATGTTTTTCACCAATTGGCATCAATTAACGGCCAAACCCTATATTCAAACCGCGGATAGATAAGCCTTACTACGGGTTAAAATTTGACATTTGCCCATACAAAATGTGTCAAATTTCAATCCGAAGTAAGCCTATCTATCCGCGGTTTGGATATTGGGTTCCGACATTAGTACAGCATAATAAACGAGGAGTTACAAAAAGTTGATTGGGAGCATATCCTGCTGCAAAACGATGCCGAGAGCGCCGTTGTCAATTTTTATTATATTTTGAATGGGGTCACTAAGACGTAAGCAGTAACGAGAATAAATTTCAGGAGCTTGCTGGAGGGACCGGCAGTCCCCGACGCGGCGCCCCGCCGGGACATAAAAGCTCGCTTGAGCAGGGGCGGCATCGATGACGCAGGCTATTTCGTGTGAATGTGATAGCGAGCGTAACCCATCATTTCACTTCATCGACTGTATCATTTCTGGTCCGTGTCATTATATTTTTTGTGTTTGCAATATTTGTTTTATTCATAATCCATTTCCTATTCCCCGTAGGCTTCGAGTTGAAACTTGAAGAAAAATCGAATGTAAATTTACGTTGGATTCTACTCGCACGGTTCCTTTGACTTATAGCCTACTTCCCTCTTTGGCTTTCAGCTATTCATTATAATCCCCAAAAAGTCATTCGGAAGGCTCGGTCATTACTCAGTGACAGTACCTACGAGAAGAACCACATAGTAGGAGAGCTGTTAAGGATTTTTCAGTGGGTTTTCAAGAATTGCTTACCTTAAAGTAACCGGTACATAATCGAACCCAACCGACTAAAATTGCAAATATACACACTTTCCCATTTTACTAATATTATTGTACCTACCAACCGATCAGGTCAATGATAAGAATCAAATATTTAGGATACTTTGCATCCAGGGTCAAGGTTCTCGTAGATATACGCTATAATAGATTGCTAACCGAGGGATGTAAGTGATCAATTGTAACCCGAGATATTTATGATTGATACTTTCACCCGAGTAGAACACTCTACTTTTCATGTATACAAAAATGTTGTAAGTACGAGTATGTAACTGTCATAAACTTTTATTGTCATACAAAAACTATGTTTTGTCACAATTTTAAAACTAGTTTTTGAAACATGTGCAAGTTTGTTCTTATAGGCTGCATTATCCCATGGTTTAGAAAAAAGTCAAAAATGGCTGAGTGTTTAAACACTCTTTGTTCAAAATCACTTTGAAAAATCTAATTATTTTTGACAAGTTTTAGAAATAATTATTTATTTGTTTCAGCTGATAGTGAGAAAGCAGCGACGCCTGCACCGCGGGCGGAAACAGCAGAGCCTTTGAGTAGAAACTCGAAAAGACCAAGGAAACGGATCAAGCCAGGCCAAACTGCTTTCTTCGACGCGACAGAGTTCGACTCCTTTTGTAAAACTTGCGGCGAATACTTCCAGCACCTCAACGACTTCCTGGAGCATGGACGGAGTCATTCGGAAAATGATCTTTATTCCTGTGATTTGTGCGATGAACAGTTTCCACAGAGAACTGCTTTGCGCGAGCACCGAGAGATCCACACGGCAGGAATATGCGCGGTGTGTTCGCTACAGTTCGACAATAACACTAAACTTAAACACCACATTCTTAACGTCCATCCCTTAGAAACGTTTTCTTGCGAAACCTGTAGTAAGAAATTTGCGACGCAGCAATTATTAGTAACTCACAAAAGGGCGGTGCACATGGGCTCGTTTACATGTAAAATATGTAAGAAGCGATTCATTTCGAGGCATTATCTGACGGAGCATCAAAAAATACACACGGAAAACTTGCATACTTGTAAAGTCTGCAGGCAGTTGTTCAGCTCCGACCAGTACCTCAAGGACCACCAGAGGGTGCACGTGCGCGGCAGCCCTTATTTGTGTGGAATATGCAAAAAGCAGTTTAACAGGAAAGATCACTTGACGAGGCACGGGCTGACGCACACGGATGACAACCCGTTCCTCTGCGAAGTTTGTGATAAACGATTCAAAACGATGACGTACCTCACGCAACACCAAGCGGTTCACACGGGGAAGAAGCGTTTCACTTGCGACATTTGTAAAAAACAGTTTGGGAGGAAGACGTCCTACGAATTGCATAAACCTCTTCACTCGGGTGAGAAACCATTCTCATGTGAAATATGCAACAAACGATATAGTAGGAAAAGCTCCCTGCACTTGCATAAACTCGCCCACTCGGAGGAGCAGCGGTACACCTGCGAGGTGTGCCACAAGGACTTCAGCAGGAAGGACACGTACGTGAATCACAAGACCGTCCACACCCGGGAGAAGAGGTTCTGGTGCAAGTTCTGTCCGAAACATTTCGTGCAGAAGCGCGGGCTCGTCGCGCACCTGCGCGGCAAGCACCAGGCTCAGAGCGGTTATGAAATCGTACAGAATGCTCATAAAGACACCACATAGCGTTTAGCACTCAATTTTTATTACGCGTGTAACACTAACATTCTTTTCGCATCACGTAAGTGGCAAGTGCGTTGTGTCTACGATTACAAAACAGTCCTGCGGTGAGCTCGTTAGCTAGTGGTTCTATAACGTGTAGCCGAAGTCACTGATATCTTACAGCCCACGCTTTAAAGATATACACTAACCTTATTGTCAATGGAATAGAGGCGTACTACAGTCCAATAGCTCTTAAAACGACCTTTGGATTTGTACTTCTCTGTGACTTGCTCATATACGCTCTTTAGGCCGCGGCTCCACTGAGGCGGAGATGAGCGGAGTGGAGCGGAGCTGTGCCAAAATTAACCAATAGAATCTAAACTAACGTACGCAAGGCGCGCTTGACGTGACCGCATGCGCCTTCTATTGGTTAATATTGGCACAGCTCCGCTCCGCTCCACTCGTCTCCGCCTCAGTGGAGCCGCAGCCTAAGGGTACGAGCGCACCAATTGATCGATCGATCGGTCGGTGTTATAGCACCCTTATCGATTTTACCAGGACCCGAAAGACTTTAAGAGAGACTTAACGAGATAGAGAAGCAATAATTATTTATTTATTTTTAATTTAGCTTCACTTAAATCACATATTTACCTAGTTTAACTTGTATTAACTGTAACTTAAAGTTATAAATTGTTATATTTTTGTTGTATATTATTTTTGTCGCTGGAATTGTTATATTTTGTGTGAAATACAGTCACCCAGTGAAATGTTGAGCAGACCTGCTTACTTCTTTACTTCTCAGTGTGAACTTCATTGTCATTGTCATGCTTGTCATTTGATGTTCAATTTAAAATTTATTGTGACAATGCACTGTGAGGTTCTTAACATTTTCGTTGGGGTACTGTGCGAGTAGTTAGCGCGTAAGGTGTACTCGTACTAGCTTGTACCCGCGACTCCGTCCTCTGTAATGTTTTTGCTGTGCCTTTTAGCTATTTAGGTTAAATTATCATTATAAATGGCTGATTAAGTCCCGCCTCAAATTAAAAACAGTACGTGGCCCGTGCTGCCCGTATCTAGGTAACAAAAATAATTGGATTGCTTAGACAAATATTTTTCAGTATTATCTTCTTCAAAAAAACTTGTGCTGATTTGACTGTTATTATTCTAAAGTGAATAAAAACGAGGTATGGCGTAACAGTCATCGCTCGCCGTCGCAAGTAACTTGTATTCCACTAGGTGGGTTAGGTACTACTAAAGATGAAAATTTACTACAGTAACATTCATCACACTGTACTGGGGGTGTCGTTTCGGCGAAATATATTTCGCCAAATATCATTTCCCACCTAATTTATCGCAGTACTTTTATTTGGCAAACCAATCATAGCACATTTTTATTTTGTTACTTTTTATTTAGTAAAATTATCACTTACCAAAAAATTACATAACTAAGTATCAAGTTTCTTTTTGGCAAATAGTTTAGCAAACATTTTGCTAAAGCTAATTACGTATTCTTTGCATACTAATTTAATCCCATCAAATTTGATTTTAGGTTAGAATTGTGACCACAACAGAAACAAGTTGCTAGGTTAGGTTAGGTTTGAGTTGTGTCTAGGCAAGTAGCACCACATCTACGCAGAATAGGAGCTCCGCCTAGCGGAGCTCTGTTGATTTCGTCTTAAATTACTTAAATATTTTTGATCTAAAAGTTGTATCTTATTTCCTATTGAATTAGGATAGAAACTATACCTATACCATATTTTATTCTGGGAAAAGTATGTTATGCCAATCGATAAATTCGACGAAAAGATAAATGGCATATTGAGAAATTACAAAGTAAATATTAGCTAAACAACAGGGGCACGTTTTATAAAGCTACAAGATAAAAATTTACAGGTCTAAACTGGCAACACTGCTCAAATGGCTGGTCGTAATTGGTCGAGGTTGTGTCAAATGGAAACTTGTAACCTGTAAATTGTAATTTGTTGTTTTTAAAACAGGCCCCAGTTTGTCAAAACATTCAGTTGCGACAACTTAAAGTACAAAAAGTTGTTTTGCCAAATTTAATGATCTGTACCCAAATCAAAAACATGGTACCTACCTATACATTGTTTGGGGAGCGATACTTTGCGATACAATTTTCGCCGACTCATTAGTAAGCCCACTGTACCGGTGTGATTACGCGAGTGGTCTTCGAGTTCGACCGAGCGAGCTCCTAGCCCTCAGTTAAAGTCCCCCTTTGTTCATTGTTCACACATATTTTGAAAGTGCAATAAAGAAGTCAAGAAACAAACGTAGTTAGTTTTATTTACCGCCACTGTTAACCCGCCAGTCTTCACTGCATCAGCGCAGAACTCTCTTTTTTTCACCAAAAATGGTCACTTCCCAAAAATGTTATCGTTCAATTTTATTCCGTAAATAAATATACATTCACTTCCATATATTTGTTTCCCAAGGTTTACCCTTGTTTTATAGACGCTTATTTCACAGAACGAATCACTTCGCAGAATTTTCATTTTATTGAAAACCAATTTCTGCTGAAACCTTATTGTTTTCAGATTATTTTTTGGTGGTCACAGGTCTAACCTAACCTAACCTAAGGTCTGTTCATCCTTACTTGTCTTATATAGTAAACAACTTTCTAACCTCAAAATGAACCTATTTTGAGGTTAGAAAGTTGTTTACTATATAAACCAAGTAAGGATGAACAGACCTTACGTAACCCATGCTTAAGATAATCTGAATACAATAAGGTGTCAGCAGAAATTAGCTTTCTATGAAATGAAAATTATGCGAAGTGTTATGGTCTATGAAATAAGATTCTATGAAAGAAGGGGACCCCGTTTCCCAACCCAAACGTTAGGCAAACTCATGTATAGTCATTCAAGTATTTGCTCATTTATCAATGCACCAATTTTTACGTAAGTAGTCAATTTATTCGGCTACCTACCTAATATTCAGAAATTAGACAAAAAATATCGCCAAAACTGCTTTCGGCTTGGCCCCGGAATCGAATATTATATTCCAAGGTACATGCAAGTATTCTATGCCCTACCCCGCAGATCTAACCATATTTATTGAAAAAAAACATAAAAATCGCTTGTGCCCTTAAGCTGTAAAGTCGTAGGGAACGAACAAGAAACGAAGATCCAGCAAGCTTGCGCCTGCCGCCCGCCACCCGCGATGCAGTTGGCTTTCTTTGCGGCAATATAGCTAATATAGGTTTGACAAGTCGCAGCAGTCGCACAGTCTATTGATTAGATATGAACTATGAATCCGAAGAACCGCGCACTTTAAATGTGTGTGCCTACCCCACTCTGGGAATGAAGACGTGAGTTTATTAGAAGTTTATTTTACGTATATATCTATTTTAATAATGTAACCTATTTTGCATGAAGCAATATCAAAACGTAAGTTCTACCTGGCAACCCCGCCATTCCATGACAATCCTAAACGTCAAACGTAGTGACCAAATCTACTACGTTCGAGCTGTATTACGTTCTATCGTCATAATAAACGAAAACCACTGCTAATTGCTACTTTGTAGGTTGGCAAAGAGTAACTCCCAGTGCTAAAACAAGCCTGTGCGTGTGTTTCCGTAAGTAAATATTGTGTAAAACTTAGTTTTTTCGTAATAAAAGGGTACGGGTGTTGGTATTATTTTTGTTGTGCTGCCAATTTGTGCTGAGTAATTTAAGGCCGCTGTCACGGTGCCAAGTCTCGGCTTTGTGTGCGCGGTCGAGGCTCGAGGCGGCGGCCGACCTTAGCCGCGCGCTGAACTACGCAGATAGTACCCCCAACTGATTTTACCAGCCTCCAAACACAGGCTATCAGCTCGGGCTTCCCTTTCGTAAGAAGTGCTCACCATCGGGCCTTGCTCGGGTGACGCCGTGTTCAAACGAAGCTAGAGCTCGTTGTCCTCTGTTGTCATCAACTAATCAGGTCTAGTTACCATATTTGGCAAATGAAAAGGCTAAGGAAATATCCTACTGCCACCATAATTGTCAAGGTTTGTGTGTTCTTTTTCCACCTCTAATCCGAATAGTGATTACTTAATTATTGCAATTAGCAGCTAACTATGTCTTATCTTGAAAATGTTGAATGTTGTAGTTGTGAATGTCAGTTGCTTGTCTATAACGAAAGTGTCTTGTGCCCTAAAGTTGGTTTTTGTTATATAAATTAATTGTGTGCTGAGTAATATAAACAAACATATTTTTAATTCAAAAACATTTTAATACAGGAAATCAGACAAAGTTAATGTCATCTGGTATTTCGCTAATGTTTATGTTGTACCAAAATCCCAGAATTCTTGTAAATATGGCTAGTTTCTTCACCATCACTCATGATCACGATAAAAGTGTAATTGAGAAAATAAGAAACTTGTACTGAGTTCATTGACCTCCAGGCTGGAATGTAAACATGATATTATTATTGTTAGCAAGTCGTAAGATCAATGCTGCCATTCAAATCAAATCAAATCAAATGAAATTCTTTAAGTTGGACTACAAAAAGATCCATAGAGTGTTAGTATACAATTTAAGATAACTTAATCTAGTGTTAGTAATTAGTAGAATAATTCTAAAGATACAGTATTAACATTTACAGTTTATTAGCCATTAACACCAGCACCGGGTTGGCTTAACTCAATACAATTATTCAAATTCATGTAAACAGTTTATTTTTAATTAATTCGGTGGAATTTAAAATGTGATTTTACTTTTCATTGTTTTATATTAAAGACTAGCTGTTGCCGCCACGCCATCTGCGCAGATGTTACTCAGGGATAATGTAGCATTCTAATGGTAAAAGAATTTTTTAAATCAGTCCTGTAGTTTTTGAATTTACTCATTACAAACATACAAAAGTACAAAAATACAAATCTTTCCTCTTTATAATATTAGTGTAGATTGATGATAATTAATTGTGCCAGGTTTGCTGCACTTTATTTAATTGTTTTAGCATACATGTTTGAATGAATTCTTAACCATTTCTCCACCATGAGAATGCTCCATCTAATGAGAGCTGCCGGGCCCTAACCTGCAGCATCTAATCTTAAAAGAATAAATAATGTTTACTGACCATCTGATGAATATCGTCCACATGTTTCCGTGGAAGCCAAACTACACTGAGCCCGTATCTTGGGATCCTGTCAATGCAGTTGATAGAAAATCTTAATCTACATTTGTACGTATTGGACACACCATTCTTGCATACATTGTGTTGCCGGTGATGTCAAACACAATACACACAGACTTACCAAATGATATTTTTAAGCCTCTGCAAGTTCATGAATCTCATTTAACTCTGTCAGCGCCCAGTTTTTCCATTTTTATACTAAATAAGACGCGATACAAAGTCTTTGGCTCTGAAACATATGTGCTGGAGTGTAAACAAAACATTAACTTTTATGGCTTGGCACTCGGTGGGGACTTGTTTACGAGGTTGTTGTGACTGCAATGTGCATTATTGGTCAGTGCAAGAACATTGAGCTTATCGTGAATTTAGAAGCTGAAATTCACACTTAATATTATGTTGTATTGGTTGCAGAAGGTAATGTGGGGAATAAATATTAATCAACTTCTGGAAAATCGTTTATTGATAGAAAGCTGGATTATTTTTGAGTGAATGAGTGAGTGAGTGAGAGCTTACTCTGTATAATTCTGAAGAGTCATAATTCCGAAATGATCAAAATTCCGAATATCTGTTATAAATCAAGCCCAACCTAACCTACATGCAGGAATTATATTATGCATTTAATCTGTGTGTCGCATGTGTGGCTTGACTGTTAATGTTAATTATACGATCACTAAATAAATAAATAAATAAAATCTAAAATAGCTCCAGTGTAACATAGTTTTCCGAAAAATGAAAATTCGGACAAATTAATATTCAGAAAATAATAATTGGTATTTAGAAAAGAATAGAATAGAATTTTATTGCCACGCATTTCTTGTCACAATGATTTACATTTGTTTTATTTATTTTAAGGTATCGCCGTGCTGGATATCTTTCTGCATGACTGTATTTGGATGTTTTACTAAACTTTTATCTAAAACTATATTCTAGGTTAGGCGAAAGACGCGAGGCGACTTGCAGGCGTAAGCGACAGGCGAGAGGCGAGAGGCGACAGACGAGAGGCGACAGACGTCTCAATGATGTCTCTAAAGCCGCGGAACGTTGACTTCCAGGAGACGTGGGCCAACCTGCGGGAGACGGTGCGTTCAACCCATTTCTATCATGAAGATAGAGATGATTCTCTTGGATAATAAAAAGGCGGTTTGCGCAGGCTCTTCTGGAGACGCTGCTCAGCTATACAAGCTATACAATACCAACCAAAGGTTTTCTTTGCTACGGCAAACAAAACATGCTCAACCAACACAGTTACTCGTAGCTGCCAAACTTCGCCTCACATAAGGGATTTTACAGCAAAAAATATCGATATCCAGTTTATTCGCCCAATTATAATATAGCATTTTCCAGCACACGTCAAGAAACTGTTCTGTCTGTATCAGATGATGCAGACCTAACAAGCGGTACAGACTCCGCCGAGAAACCCGAGAACACCCGAGACACGTGAATGTGATATGTTTCTCGCCTTCTCGTTCCCGGGTTCGTGTGTTCTCCGTTTGTTGTTGGTTTTTTGCCCGCTTCAAAGGGAACGAAAACCCAAGTGAGGAAGGTCGCGTGAGGGTAGATACCTTGTCGTTTCTCGGGTCGGCACTTCTCGCGTGAGTCTGTAGGGCCTATAAGAGATATAGGAAGATAATACACGCATGTTCATTTGTTTTAATTTACTGCGGGTCGCGTCGCACAACGCACCGTAACGTAACGTCAGTAAAAAAAGTTATTTTCGAAAGTTAATGTTTGTAGTTTCAGCGGTTTGGGCAATGGGTTGATAAATCAGTCGGTTTCTTCCTTAGATGTGAGCATGTGTTTGACTGGCATTTCGTAGAACTTGTCGAATACCTCGCCATAGCTGCAGCGAGTACTCCAGAGACAAGCGCTTGTTTATTTCCTCCTGCGGGCCTAGTATGGTTGCGGTTGGATAAAGCATCCGTCACTCTCGTACTTATATACGTGTCGAAAAGTGACGAATGTTTTATCTATATTTAGTCACGCGATAAACGCTTATTATTTTTATATTAGGTAGGCCCCCTGGTGTGCTCCCCCTGCGGCCTCGGGGACTCGACTAATTGACGTTCACGAATTGATTACGATTGTCTTGATTCAGCGTTTTAATTATTGTAGTTAAAGACAATGAGTCGGTGCCGCCATCGACCCAATTACATCCATTTTGCCCATTATTGGCGTTTCTAGCTGCAGCCCGGGGCGTCGTCCGCATTTATAAATTGAAATCTTGTTCACTGGTGGTTTTTAAGCTAGCTTTATTAAATTAAGTGCTATCAAATAATCAGCTTTAAATTTAGTTTACCTATATTAACCTCCTGTTATTACCAGCGATGTACTAGGATACCAGACATTTAAAGCGACTTGTTGTAAGATAACGCGAACAATTATCCAGAAGGAACACTTGCGATTTTAGCGTACCTATATACGTCTGTCAATCAATTTCAGGTAGATTATTATGACATAGCTATGCAGTTAATGCAGTTCACTTTACCCTGAGAAAAAGGGACAGAGCTATATAACTTGCTATAGCTCTATCTATATCTCTCGCCGTAAAATGAACTGCATAGCCATGGCACAGAAACCCCCGAGGGGTCGGCCAGTCGGTCGACTGTGCCCGTTTACACGCTGGCATTCAATCCCAGGGATAGAATGATTTAACTGAAATAATACCCAAACTAGGAGAGTTAACTTGGTGTTTACCGGCAAAGTACCAGGGCACCAGGACTGACGAGAGAGTTGTCGCAGGTGGCAGGCGTGGTGGCGCTGCGCGCGGTGGAGCGCGGCGTGTGGAACCTGCGGTTCAGCGACGTGTACGCGCTGTGCGTGGCGCACCCCGAGCCGCTCGCCGACCGGCTCTACGACGAGACCAGGTACCAGGGCACCAGGAGTGACGAGAGAGTTGCCGCAGGTGGCGGGCGTCTGGTTGCCGCCATATTGAATTTTGATTACTGTCAATATCTTTAGTGACACACACACACAAGATTAAGACAAATCGATTGAAATAACATTAAAATGCCACAAAGGAACAAACATACATATATACATACATATATAGGCTGTTAAACACATCACCCTCCTTCGGCAGTCGGGTAAAAATACAAACGCGACTAATTGAGAAGCCCCTTGTTGTTTGAAGTTTGAAGAAAGTAATCCCCTCTGCATAGAAGTTAGGCAGAGGGGGTTAATTTTCTCCCGAGTTGCCTGTACTGACGTCATGGTGTGTGTGTGTGCAGGCGGTTCCTGGAGGAGCACGTGGAGGGGCTGCTGGCGCGCGTGCGCGGCGCCGCGCCGCTCGAGAACAACGACCCGCACGACGGCCTGCTCGACCGGTGCGTACCACACACCACACACAACACACACACAACATCCCGCACAACACATACAATACACTCACTCAACCACAACAACTCACCAAACTACTGTGTTAGCCAAACACTTCTATGTATACACTAGGCCATACGTTCCCAAACTTTTTTACTAGGCCCCCTAATTTTTAAAAATATGTATAAAATTAAATAACCCGAAAACCAGTGACATTAGACACTCAGTTAACTGGGACAAAGAGTCTTCATTATGCGACAGTTGCATAATAATTATTATACAACTGTTATTACCATGGCAACGCTCATTATAGAACTTCACGCTTCGGTTAGGCTAAACGTCGTATTCTAATACCGTTAAAGATATCAATATTAGCAGTTAATATTCCCATTTGTAAGTATGTGGTCGGTGCGCAGGTACGTGGAGGCGTGGCGCGAGTACTCGGAGGGCGTGGCCTACCTCAACAGCCTGTACTCGTACCTGAACCTGCAGCACGTGCGGCGGCAGAAGGTAACAGCTCCGGCCGAGGGCTCTGGAGTTGGTCAGGACCTTGCGTTAGCGAGCTTTCTATCTCGAAACAGATTTGAAACTGGAAGATAAAACTAGCTTTTAGTTGTTTTTTAATGGTTTTTGTTAAAAATTATTTTTGGCACTCAGCTTTTAGTCCGGGGACTTATAGAAAGAAAAATATTTCCAGTTGTCCGTGGGTTATTTGGAATTATATTTCCCGTTGTTCTCCACTGCGGGCTTGTTATAATCGCGTTTATCGATGTGAATAAACCATCTGTCACTTTCTAACATGTAAGTAAGTGCGAGAGTGACGGATGCTTTGTTCACACATAATTACGAGCCCTGGGCACAAATGGGTGGGAAAATAAATGGGAATAATTAGTAGGTATAGGGATCATCCTGCCCTTTCTGTCGCAGGTGTCGGACGCGGAGATCATTTACGGGTCAGCGGCCACCGTGAGCTGCCCCGACAGCGACTCGCGCCAGCTCGAAGTGAGTCGCGTCTGTAGCTCATCCTGTCTGTCCCGTCCTGTCCTTTCTGTCGTAGGTGTCGAATGCGGAGATCATTTACGGGTCGGCGGCCACCGTGAGCTCTTCTAGCTTAAGCTTGCGGAAGTTATTAATTTGAACCAGGAAGAGCGTAGGACCAAGCACGTTACCCTGGGGCACACCGAAGTGAATACTTCGAATAGTTACTAAAGATTTCAATTTTCCATTACTTATTGTTTCCTACCGATCGAGTTAAGCTGTTAACGCACTGAGAGCGGAGGTGGCGCAGTGCTGCGCGTGTCCAAAGCGTGGCGCAGGCGTTTTTAGTATGAGAACGCGTAGCACGGCACCGCCTTCGTTCTCAGTGCGTTTGCGGCTTTAGAAAGGAATCGGCAAATTACATAAATATGGAGTTCGGGCTATCAAATAAATAATGGCGGGAAACAGAATCGAACGCTTTTGCAAGGTCAAGGAAGACTCCATCGCTCTCGAATGTATTCGGCAGGTGGGCGAGCTGGGCCTGGTGACGTGGGAGCGCGTGCTGATGCGGCCGCTGGCGACGGCGCTGTCGGCGCGCATCGTGGCCGCGCTGGGGGAGGCGCGCGGCGCCGCGCCCGACCCGCGCCACGCCGACGTGCTGCGCCGCGCCATACACAGCGCCGTGCACGTGAGTACACACACTCGCACGCACACACACACGTACGCACACACACGCACACACACACACACACCACGCTGCCGTCACGCATCGTGGCAACGCTGGGGGCTATTCATTACTAGGTTCCGCACCCAACTTACCTATTTCGGTTCTGGAAAAAAAAATGCTAGCGTTTGCCCGCGACTCCTGTCTATACAAAAGTTTTAACAAACAAACACAGTTTCACAATAAAATTATGATAATAGCAAGGAAAATATACATTAACAATATAGGGGGCCTAAATACGACCCTTGCGGTACTCCTGTGCGAATGTCGATGGCTCGAAATTTAGAGCCGCGAAAAGCCTATAACTGAGATTGATTTTTGAAATTATATTCTCATCACGCTATATATCGCAGCAAGGAGTCTTGTACACCCATGCGCTCAATCTTATTGATAAAAATGGCTCAATTTTATTGATAAAAATGCTACGGTTTGTTAAGTCAAAGGCTTTGCTGCAATCATTATAGGCGTGTGGCTGTTTACCTCGCACCATAACCCATCAAGTAACTCGCGGTATCGAGGCAAGTTACCGAGCTGGGCGTCTATTCTAGGCGCCTTTTTAACGTTTTCATAGCTCTTATTTACTTGACAGTATATGGCGGCCGAGTAGAAAATAATACCATAACAAGTCAAAGACGATATGGCTTTTAGCGCCTAATAGTACATTATTGCCTAGGCATGGAAGTAGGCAATTACGGGCCGAGTATTGGTTTAAACGGACGAGCTTGCGAGTCCGTTTAAAAATACGAAGCCCGCAATTGCTGTTCCTGCCGAGGCAAATATAGTGCTTTTCTCAAAAATCGCAAGTAAAAAATTGTGTTGGAGTCAAATCTTCATCGCTTGAACTCATTTTTTGAATTGCATACAATCAGAAACTTCATGTGAAAAAACCATCACTCCTTACCGCCTTTTTGTTTATGACAAGGAGAAACGCAATTCTTGTTTTTAAAAAAACATAAGCTATTCCAGGCACAAATAAAAAAGTTATGTTTCGAGTAAAATTTGGATGTATAAGACTTGTGCCCTCATTTTATTATGGCCCATTTCACTTTTTAAAAAGTTACAAGCTAGATGGTAATGGAATTTGTATGCAACATTGCGGGCTTGTGTAGCGAGCACGCAATGTTTTTTTTTTAAAATTTGAGAACTGTCAGTAAACTATGTACTTCGCGTCTCAATGTGTAGATAGGAATGTCAACATTTCCGGACATTTTTGAGAAAAATAGATTGTGAAGTTGGTCTTGCTTGGAAATGAGACTTTTAAATATTTGTCGCAAAAAACATGCAACGTCTCCTAAAATGTACTAGGCGCCCATAACTCCCCAAGCGCTGTAGCCACAGCCCTCACACTCGGCGCTTGTTTGCAGGTGCAGTCATTCCGCGTGCGCGCGCCGCTGGCGCTGTACCAGCAGCTGGTGCTGGAGCCGTACCTGGCGCAGGCGCAGGCCGCGCACGCGCGCCTCGCCGCCGACCTGCTGCGCGCCGGCGACATCTCGCACTACATGCAGCTCGTGCTGCAGGGTAAGACGACCTTACTACCGCACTACAGCGCAGGTACTCACGGACAAATACATCCACGTTCAATAGTAGTTTATGGGAGGGTAAGGCACGGACCACTAGTCGGGTAGCCGTCGACCACTCGAGTATAGCAATCTGTACTTACTCTCGAGTGATATACATATACTGTTTTATACTACACTTACAAATAAATAAAATCAAATACAAAATTAACAAAGAAATTCTCCCAAGGAAGAACGAGCGCGCCATCAACCACCAACATTTTTTTTGAATTGTAATTTAATGCGCCATACTTTTTGCGCGCTAAAAGAAGTTACAGAAGGTTACGACGCCCCGTTTAGCAGGATCGACAGGCCCCGTTGAGGTTGATTGACAACGTGTATGTTACTACCGTGATAACTAAGGCCCTGTTGTTTGATCAGTGGTTAAACTAATTGTTAAAATTCGAAAAAGGAATGGAAAATTTTACACATTTCCTTGAGATTAGTAACGTTTTTTTAACCATTAGTTAGTTTAACTACCGATCTAACAACAGGCCATTAGACTCTTACAGAATTCAGCTTTTAGAATACCGGGCCGCCATAAGTCATTCGGAGAGACCCTGGTCTTGCTAGCCATCCTAAGCTTTAATATCATCTTTCTTTCTTGCAGCCTTTTTTTTTCCCAATTGCCCTATTCAAGAGGTTATAGGTAAAAAACTCAAGTAAAGCTCCTCTTGCATGTAGTTGTGTACAAAACTTATATGGAATTTACGTCAAATTCCAAATATAGAATGTCGACCGATCTATACAAATGTGTTACGACTACATGCAAGAGAAGCTTTACTACCTATATCTGTGTGTTCTCGTAGTATATTTCTATCAAGGATATAGCCCATCCAGTACCAGGAGTACATGAACGTCCTGGGTCCTCAGGCCTGTAATGCGAGGTGATTAAAAAATATTTCTCTTTAATTTTTCATGTCATGTTACCAGGCTGTCATAACTAAAAAGGATGATTGGCGTTGTCAGATTTGTCAGCGTTCGGCTAAAGCATTGCGGTGTAGCGTAGCGTAGCCAAGAAGTACTGTACACTTTGGCCCAATACCTTAGCCCAACGCCTGGGCTCCATGAGTACAGCGGCCAGTCGATTTTAAACAAGGATAGAGGTAATAGACCGCCTGTAACGCGAGGTGGGGCTGCTGGGCATGCGTGAACATGTAGTGCAAGAGTTATGACCCATCCTGTGAGTACAGCTAGGGATATAGTACCAGGAGTTCATAGCGATGCGGGTGTGCAGGACTGCAGCGCGAGGTCGCGCTGCGTGAACGTGTATAGTTCAAGATCCTGTCGGTACAGCTAGGGAATAGTACCAGGAGTTCATAACGTCATAGTATAAATAGAAAAGTAGCTCAACTCCGGCCCTTTAGGAGATTCTGATACCTATTGCCGCTCGGGCGTCAGGGTTGTCCAAATTTGTTTTTCAATTTTAGTCACCTACTTGGCCATACTGTGATTTATAATCATGTTAATTTTCATAAATTACACAAACCTAAAGTCAGTATAAAAATTATTAGGTACCTAAGTACCAAATTTAAATTATTTTACTTACATACTTTTTATAGGTATGTGACGTGATATGTAAATTCCTTTTCGACCTTTTGATAATACCGCTTTCGCGCAAGGCGGCTACCTTTGACTACTTAGGTACCTATTATTGGCGGCACGCGCCGTCGCCGCGCGGCTTCCTTAGAGCATTGGCCGCTCGCTTTGGTTCTAGGCTTGTGCTTTGGGTTCTAGGCAACGATAAGCATACTTATGTAGTGAAAAATACATACTTAATATGACTACATAGGTACATGATACAGAGGTACACAATGAAGCACCATGCATCCGGACTGTGGAACGTTGGTATTTGGAATTTCAACGTGGTTGCTCTAGTCTTAGTGATAGGCATCGTGAAGGCCGACCAAAAACAGCTGTAACCCAGGAAAACATTGATGCTGTACGGCAACTGATCGTCGAAGATCGCCATGCGACATACCGCGAGATAGAAGCTTCATTAAGCATTTCAGGGACCAGTGTTCAAAATATATTGCATGATCACTTAGTTGTAAAAAAATTGATCTCACGCTGGATACCACATTTACTTCGTGAAGACCAAAAAACGGCTCGCGTTAGATGGTGCCGCAAAACTCTGCTGCAATTCTACCGAGGAGACTCTAAACACGTTTATGACATTATCAGTGGTGACGAATCTTGGATATATGCCTACGATCCGGATTCTAAACAGCAGTCGACTGTTTGGGTGTTTCAAGATGAGCCAAAACCGACCAAAGTAATACGCTCACGGAGCACTTCGAAAAAAATGGTAGCCACGTTTGTAGCGAAAAGTGGCCACGTTGCGACCATCGTGCTCGAAGATCGTAAAACAGTTAATGCTGACTGGTATACCACTGTTTGTTTACCAGAAGTTATCGGCGAGTTCCGAAAAAATAACCCAAGACGTCGTATAGTACTGCACCACGATAATGCTAGCTCGCACACCGCCCGGCAGACAATTGCGTTTTTAAAAGAACAAAACGTCGAAAATTTGGATCACCCGCCGTACAGTCCAGACTTAAGCCCTAATGACTTCTTCACTTTTCCAAAAATCAAGCAACGACTTTGTGGTCAACGGTACCGGACGCCTGAAGAAGCGGTTGAGGCATACAAAACGGCCATTTTGGAGACCCCGACTTCGGAATGGAATAAGTGTTTCGAAAACTGGTTCGATCGAATGAAAAAGTGTATTACATATCACGGTGATTACTTTGAAAAACAATAAATACCATTTAACACTTAAATTGTCTTTAGTTTTTTCAAATGACAGAACTTAAAAGGCACCCCTCGTATACTGTGATAACGTTGCGGTGATCTGACAACGCTGCAGCGTGAGGTGAGGTGTCGGTGGGCATGCGTGAACATGTATAGCTCTCTCATTGTATTAGTACAGCTAGACATGTAGTACCAGGAGTTCATAGCGATGCGGGTGTTAGGGCTGCAGCGCGAGGTGGCGCTGGGCGCGCGGTTCCTGCACTCGTCGTCGGCGGAGGCGGTGCGCGGCTGCTACGAGCGCGCGGCCGTGGCGGCGCACCTGCCCGCGCTGCACGCCGAGTGCGCCGCGCTGCTGCAGCGCGCCGCCGACGACACGCTCACCGACAACGCGCAGGTAGCGTCACCGCACACTGACACGCACTAAAATTTGATTTCTTAAGTACATTTTTATTAACACTTACATGGTGATTTTACTTCTGATACTGATGATAAAACTCGCTCAAGACGAGTCCAAACTCGATGACTACTCATAACCGATGAAGCTGTGTGTGTGCCCGCAGCACCGCGCGGACCTGCGGCGCATGTACACGCTGCTGCGGCCGCTGGGCGCCGGCGCGCTGCGGCCGCTCGTGGACGCCGCGCACGCCGCCGTTGGCGCCGAGGGCACCGCGCTGCTGCAACACAAGCACGCCAAGGACGAGGTAGGCTAAATCACGTTTTAGAAAAAGAAAAGAAGTTACTTATTCAAATTCGAACTTTTTTAAAATCAAATAACTACATACATTGTTGGTTCACTCACTTATTCATAATCTTACCCACTTATTTTTTTCACAAATTTATTTATTTTGACTTACATTTTAGCCCACTCTTTTTTCGATCTCATTTACTTTTAGTTATCTCACTTATTTGTTATTACTCACTTTTTATCTATCTCGCTTATGTATTTGTCACTAATCACTTTTTAGCTAAATCACTTATTTGTTATTTCTTACTTTTAACCTATCTCACTTATTTGTTATTGCTCGTTTTTTAGCTAAATCACTTATTTGTTATTTCTTACTTTTTACCTATCTCACTTATTTGTTATTGCTCGTTTTTTTAGCTAAATCACTTATTTGTTATTTCTTACTTTTAACCTATCTCACTTATTTGTTATTGCTCGTTTTTTAGCTAAATCACTTATTTGTTATTTCTTACTTTTAACCTATCTCACTTATTTGTTATTGCTCGTTTTTTAGCTAAATCACTTATTTGTTATTGCTTACTTTTAACCTATCTCACTTATTTGTTATTGCTCGTTTTTTAGCTTAATCACTTATTTGTTATTACTTACTTTTAACCTATCTCACTTATTTGTTATTGCTCGTTTTTTTAGCTAAATCACTTATTTGTTATTTCTTACTTTTAACCTATCTCACTTATTTGTTATTGCTCGTTTTTTAGCTAAATCACTTATTTGTTAAGTCTTACTTTTTTAACCTATCTCACTTATTTGTTATTGCTCGTTTTTTAGCTAAATCACTTATTTGTTATTTCTTACTTTTAACCTATCTCACTTATTTGTTATTGTTAATTTTTTAGCTAAATCACTTAATTTGTTATTACTTACTTTATAGCTAAATCACTTATTTGTTATTACATACTTCATAGCTAAATAACTTATTTGTTAGCTCACCTTTGTATTTATTTCCATTTACATTTAAGCTCACTTACTTATTTATTCAAATCTATTCAATTAAAATTAATTTATTTCGAATGGCTTAGATTAATTTATCATGACTCAATTTTTACCTCGTTCACTTATTTATTCTTATTTACTTTTTTCTAACTTTACCACCGACTTGTTCTCACTCACTTTTCATTGCTCTTACTTATTCATTAGCCCGTACACTTATATATTTATTTATTAGGCACGGATACAAAATGTACATTACAATAATCATTTGTTCGTTCTTAATTCTTAGGTCACTTAATTGTTATGATTTACTTTTTAGCTAACCCACTTATTCGTCAATCACTTTTTAGCTCGTCCACCTATTCGTTAGGCCGCTCACTTATTTCCACGTAGAGAGGCGGGTCTCGTTCATGTCGTAACACTGTCGGCAGGCGCACACGCACTTCGTGTCGTCGATGGTGTCGCTGCACGGCAAGTACTCGCGGCTGTTCGCGGAGGTGCTGGACAACAACCAGGCGTTCGTGGGCGCGCTGGACCGCGCGTGCGCCGGCGTCGTCAACCGCGCCGCCGACGCCGGCGCCGGTGCCGTGCCGCGCGCGCCCGAGCTGCTCGCGCGCTACTGCGACACGCTGCTGAGGAGGTCAGCCGCACGGTCATACCCGAGCCTACTTTACATTACTCCACTCTAACTCTTCTTCCCTTTACTCTTCCTCGACATCTTCACTCCGATCCACTCTACTTCCGTTCACTCTACCTCGTATTGTTCACTTCACTCCACTCTACTTCCCTGCACTAACCCATCCGCTTCACTTCACTCAACTCTTCTTCCCTTTACTCTACCTCGACATCTTCACTTCACTCCACTCTTCCCCTTCACTCTACTTTGTCCTCTTCAGTTCACTCCACTCTAATTCCCTTCACTAACTCATCCGTTTTTTGCATCGTCGAATGCAAATCTCAAGGTCGTAAAATAATACAGACAAGTGTTTCGACCTCGTTGCAGACGCGGCAATGAAGCGGAGCCGGAGACGCGGCTGGCGGCGGCCATCTTGGTGTTCAAGTACATCGACGACAAGGACGTGTTCCAGAAGTACTACGCGCGCGCGCTGGCGCGCCGGCTCATCCACCAGCTGTCGCACAGCATGGAGCAGGTGAGCGACGGGGGGGGGGAGGCTGGGGGGGGGGGGGCTACCATGACATACTAAACCAGTTCAGTTCCAACTTCAAAAAGGTCAAGTTGACGATTTTCCTTATAACCTAAATGTCAGTAAGTCTTCTTAAAGATACATTGTACCCGTGATGTGTTCCCCGCAGGAGGAAGCCATGATCAACCGGCTGAAGGCGGCGTGCGGGTACGAGTTCACGAACAAGCTGCACCGCATGTTCACAGACGTGGCGGTATCCGCAGACCTCAACAACAAGTTCCAGCAACACCTGCGCGAGACGGCGCCCAAGACCGCGCAGCCCGGGTTCAGCGTGCAGGTACACCATCATCACTCCTCTCTTAATCTCATCTCCCAATCAGTTCCCCCTTTCTTACGTTTACCAGTCTTTTCCCATTGACTCCCAACACCAGTTCTTCCTCGCGTTCATCACCAGATTTTATATTGTTCATCACAGGTGTTCCTCCATTTGCTCATCGCCAGTCCTTCCCTCGCTCACGCTCATCGCCAGTCCTTCCCTTCACTCACGGTCATCGCCAGTCCTTCCCTTCACTCACGCTCATCGCCAGTCCTTCCCTTCACTCACGCTCATCGCTAGTCCTTCCCTTCACTCACGGTCATCGCCAGTCCTTCCCTTCACTCACGTTCATCGCCAGTCCTTTCCTTCGCTCACGTTCATCGCCAGTCCTTCCCTTCACTCACGCTCATCGCCAGTCCTTCCCT
The DNA here is from genome assembly GCA_946894065.1 of Acleris literana. Taxonomy (NCBI): domain Eukaryota; kingdom Metazoa; phylum Arthropoda; class Insecta; order Lepidoptera; family Tortricidae; genus Acleris; species Acleris literana. The sequence goes on along the minus strand of OX335697.1, from coordinate 10,883,031 downwards.
TCACTCACGGTCATCGCCAGTCCTTCCCTTCACTCACGCTCATCGCCAGTCCTTCCCTTCACTCACGCTCATCGCCAGTCCTTCCCTTCACTCACGCTCATCGCCAGTCCTTCCCTTCACTCACGCTCATCGCCAGTCCTTCCCTTCACTCACGGTCATCGCCAGTCCTTCCCTTCACTCACGCTCATCGCCAGTCCTTCCCTTCACTCACGTTCATCGCCAGTCCTTCCCTTCACTCACGCTCATCGCCAGTCCTTCCCTTCACTCACGGTCATCGCCAGTCCTTCCCTTCACTCACGCTCATCGCCAGTCCTTCCCTTCACTCACGCTCATCGCCAGTCCTTCCCTTCACTCACGCTCATCGCCAGTCCTTCCCTTCACTCACGCTCATCGCCAGTCCTTCCCTTCACTCACGCTCATCGCCAGTCCTTCCCTTCACTCACGCTCATCGCCAGTCCTTTCCTTCGCTCACGTTCATCGCCAGTCCTTCCCTTCACTCACGCTCATCGCCAGTCCTTCCATTCACTCACGCTCATCGCCAGTCCTTCCCTTCACTCACGCTCATCGCCAGTCCTTCCCTTCACTCACGCTCATCGCCAGTCCTTCCCTTCACTCACGCTCATCGCCAGTCCTTTCCTTCGCTCACGTTCATCGCCAGTCCTTCCCTTCACTCACGCTCATCGCCAGTCCTTCCCTTCACTCACGCTCATCGCCAGTCCTTCCCTTCACTCACGCTCATCGCCAGTCCTTCCCTTCACTCACGCTCATCGCCAGTCCTTCCCTTCACTCACGGTCATCGCCAGTCCTTCCCTTCACTCACGTTCATCGCCAGTCCTTTCCTTCGCTCACGTTCATCGCCAGTCCTTCCCTTCACTCACGCTCATCGCCAGTCCTTCCCTTCACTCACGGTCATCGCCAGTCCTTCCCGTCACGCGCTGCCCCCCCTTACTTACATGAGTCTCCCCCACTGACGCTCGTGCCCCCTGCAGGTGCTGCAGGCAGGGGCCTGGCCGCTGGGCGGCGCGATGGCGCCCCTGGCACCCCCGGCGGCGCTGGAGCGGCCGGCGCGGCAGTTCGAGGCGTTCTACCGCGCGTCCTTCAGCGGCCGCCGCCTCGCCTGGCTGCACCACCTCTGCACCGGCGAGCTCAAGACGCGCTACACGCCGCGCCCCTACCACCTCAGCGCGAGCACGCCGCAGGTCAGCACCGGCACTCTCTGATATAGCAGAGGTAGTTGACGGGACGCTGGGCGGCCGGCGCGGCAGTTCGAGGCGTTCTACCGCGCGTCCTTCAGCGGCCGCCGCCTCGCCTGGCTGCACCACCTCTGCACCGGCGAGCTCAAGACGCGCTACACGCCGCGCCCCTACCACCTCAGCGCGAGCACGCCGCAGGTCAGCACCGGCACTCTCTGATATAGCAGAGGTAGTTGACGGGACGCTGGGCGGCCGGCGCGGCAGTTCGAGGCGTTCTACCGCGCGTCCTTCAGCGGCCGCCGCCTCGCCTGGCTGCACCACCTCTGCACCGGCGAGCTCAAGACGCGCTACACGCCGCGCCCCTACCACCTCAGCGCGAGCACGCCGCAGGTCAGCACCGGCACTCTCTGATATAGCAGAGGTAGTTGACGGGACGCTGGGCGGCCGGCGCGGCAGTTCGAGGCGTTCTACCGCGCGTCCTTCAGCGGCCGCCGCCTCGCCTGGCTGCACCACCTCTGCACCGGCGAGCTCAAGACGCGCTACACGCCGCGCCCCTACCACCTCAGCGCGAGCACGCCGCAGGTCAGCACCGGCACTCTCTGATATAGCAGAGGTAGTTGACGGGACGCTGGGCGGCCGGCGCGGCAGTTCGAGGCGTTCTACCGCGCGTCCTTCAGCGGCCGCCGCCTCGCCTGGCTGCACCACCTCTGCACCGGCGAGCTCAAGACGCGCTACAAGCCGCGCCCCTACCACCTCAGCGCGAGCACGCCGCAGGTCAGCACCGGCACTCTCTGATATAGCAGAGGTAGTTGACGGGACGCTGGGCGGCCGGCGCGGCAGTTCGAGGCGTTCTACCGCGCGTCCTTCAGCGGCCGCCGCCTCGCCTGGCTGCACCACCTCTGCACCGGCGAGCTCAAGACGCGCTACACGCCGCGCCCCTACCACCTCAGCGCGAGCACGCCGCAGGTCAGCACCGGCACTCTCTGATATAGCAGAGGTAGTTGACGGGACGCTGGGCGGCCGGCGCGGCAGTTCGAGGCGTTCTACCGCGCGTCCTTCAGCGGCCGCCGCCTCGCCTGGCTGCACCACCTCTGCACCGGCGAGCTCAAGACGCGCTACAAGCCGCGCCCCTACCACCTCAGCGCGAGCACGCCGCAGGTCAGCATCAGCACTAGCGGTCTCTGATATAGCAGAGCTACTTGAATATATCCGATTTCTCGAAGGCCTTCGACAAGGTAGACCATAAAATATTAATGATGAAGTTACAGTTCATGGGTATGAGTGGTTCTCTGCAAACCCGGTGTTGGTCTCATTTAACAAATAGAATTTCAAAAGTTCTCATAGATAGCTATTATGTCCAACAAAGTTGCCTGCTCCCTCAGGCGTACCTCAGGGTTCTAATTTGGGACTGTTAGTAGAAAGTTTTCATTAATGACATTTGTAACATTTTCCGTGCCTCACACGTATATATTTTTGCCGTCAGTCTAAAATTCATTGCAAGATGACATCAACAGATCGGTAAATTGGTGCCAAAACAACAACATGACCTTTAACTTGTCGATATGTTAACATAAAAAAATACAATATGAAATCCCTTTCGCTCAGTTACAGAAAAAATGATTTAATTTTATTCAAAATCTTTTTCAAAGCGACTGTTCTAGCATTAATTACTGACTGCTATTCTACTATTATTACTATTTACATTCATCTATCTCTATCTTTCCGCCTTTACCGAGTACTTCTTTTCTTAGCGGTTTCAACGCACATTCCTAAATGTTCTGATGAACAATATTCGTTCCAGTGCGCGCTGCTGCTGTGCTTCGAGACTGAGGACTCGATCCCGGCGCGCGAGCTGCGCGCGCGCCTGCAGCTGGCCGGCGACGCCTGGGTGCGTCAGCTGCGGCCGCTGCTCGACGCCGGCCTGCTGCTGGCAGAGGTTGGTCACTAACTTACTACATCATTGCAGGATCGGGAGCAACCGTGAACTCCATCACTTTCTCAGGATTTAATTGCGAGTTAAAAGGCTTGGTAGTTTCCAATTTAGTGTTTCGTAATCCTGGACGATCGTAGAGCAACCGAGCCTAAAACGAGGTCTCGCTCACGAGTCCAGCGATCGATTCTTTCGATCGAGGCTTATATATATATTTATCTTCGCAATCATGCACTTTGAGGTAGACGAATCGGCCTTTAGAGTTTAGTTACCTTGCCGGCCGAGGGCGGTAAGAGGTCGTGAAGTTCTCTCCTCCCTCTGTCCGGGCGCGAATCATCAACGCGAAGCTCGGTCGCACTTAGTGTTACGTAATGTTTCCATCGCCCAGGGAGACGTGGAGAACGAAGCTCCGGGCGAGTCGGAGGCCGGCACGAGCGCCGCGGAGGTCGAGCTGGAGACCGAGGAGGCCGGGGAGGGCGAGGAGGGCGGCCCCCCGCGCCCCGCGCGCGGCGAGGGCGTGCTCGCGCTCAACCTGGCGCTCAGCTCCAAGCGCACCAAGATCCGGCTCACCACCGCCGCCACGCACCAAGGTCAGCGCGCTCGCATACACTCATCACCCGTCATCTCATCTTTGTCATCATTAAACATCATTTACATGTATGAAAAAGAACGACGATTCCGAAATGCTTCCCTGAGGTACGCCATAATATAAGTTTCATACTCGGGTGTCCTTGCGAGTTCGGATCGCATCCTTGTCGTAAATTGTATAAAAGGACGCGGTCTGCCGCTAACTAGATTGAATACAAATACTATCTTCGGCTAGCGTCATGCCCTACAATGTGCGAGTCTGAGCGATGGGCCGAAGGCTTCCCGGAGTGTCCGCAGTCCTGACGTGTTGTCCCGCAGCGGCGCCGGCGGGCACGCCGGGCGCGGCGCCGGCGGAGGGCGGCGAGACGGCGCACTGCGACGACGACCGCAAGATGTACCTGCAGGCTGCGCTCGTGCGCATCATGAAGCAGCGCAAGGTACGTGCCTCCGGGAACATACGAGTCGCCTTGATAGGTTGACTACAGTCCGTACCGTTTTTTCTAATGCCCGAGAAGGGTAATGTTTTTCAGTTGTATATTGTGTATGTATGTATCCTAACTTGACATTTGTATTTATCGATGAATACCGATGTAACAAAAACTCGCAAATTCTGACTTCTAAAAAGTTTTAACGAATTTGTAATGCGAGTTTTTGTTACATCGGTATTTATCGAAACGGTATAAAAGGCTAATTGTTTACCTTCGATTCTCCCCGCTTTAACTGCGGGGTTCAAGGTTTTATTAATTCTAATTTCGCGTTGAAGATGTCGAGCGAAGACAAAGCGAAGACATTTAGACAAAATGTCCAGTTCCGACGGCTTATTCTTGAAACTGCGCAGGTGATAGTCCATATTCTACAATTGCAGTCGAGCTCTCAGCTTAGTGTTCGTTTCTTTTGTTACTCGACGGCTTGTAAGGTCCCATGAGCCCATGAGCCCGGGTACGATCTGCAATGAAGCCTGGTATACTACTTTCTGATGTGCTATGCTCTACAATGTATATGAGAAAGAGCAATAGTCCCAGAATACTTCTCTAAGGCACGCCGCAACATCCGTATATCTGTGCTAGTGTGTTGAGTGCCGTATATTTGAAGCATGAGGTCCCTATGAAGCCTTGTACGGGTCCCATAAAGCTTGGTATGATCTCTGTGATGCTTGGTCCGGTTCACGAGGACCGGTACTCCCCCTATAACACCCCGGGTGCCCCAGGTCCTGCGGCACCACGAGCTGGTGGCGGAGGCGGCGGCGCAGGCGCGCGGCAGCTTCGCGCCCTCGGTCGGCATGATCAAGAAGTGCATCGAGGCGCTCATCGACAAGCAGTACCTGGAGCGCGCGCCCGGCCGGCTCGACACTTACAGCTACCTCGCCTAGGCCCAACCGACCTCGACGCAACCTAGGTACTATTTAAAACCGCTCCTACACTTGTTGGGTACCATTAAATAGGACTTCAAAACCATTAATAACCTCTAAACACATGTTGGGTACGATTATATACCACGATACGTGTTGGGTACCATTACATACCACAAGATACGCGATAGGTACCATTAATAAGCACATAACACATGCTGGGTACCATTAATAACTACGGCACACTTATTGGGTACTGATAATTATAACTTAACACAATTTTGGGTACTATCAATGCCCACTGTACACGTGTTGGGTACCACAAATAACCACTCGTTCGTCTTTAAAAACAATATCCCGAAAACGACTTCAGCGGTTATAATGAAAATTGCGTTTTGAGGATATTTCGGGTCAAGAAAATGGTCTTTTCAGTTGTCTTCTTCGGGAAACCTTTTCCAACCCGAGCGAACCTCGGTCTATCAGGTACTTTTTAATGTACTTGAGTGTTATTTTGTAGGTGTACCCGACCCCGCCTCCCCCCGACATCGCGGCACCACCATCGAGCCCCGGCGCAGCACCGCGGAGTCTCCTGGGCTTGGTACAGTCGGCCAAAGTGGACTTTTGACTCGACTTCTTATGAATTATAAAAAATGTCGAATAGTCAACCCTTGAAATTGTCTTACGCACCTATTGTTTTTGACGCGCTAACGGAGTTCAAGTTTGAGCGGTATACTACATATTTGACCGACTGTACCCCAGGTGCTGGTCCCACCAAGTTATCCACCAATGTGATCATTAAGAACTTTGACTTGGTCTGTATGTCCGGTTGGTCGACTGGCAGTGCAATGCCTTAAGTTGTACTTGTTTTTCATTGTGCAATGAAGTTTATATAAATAAATTATCGTCTTAAATATTTATTTTACATCTAGCCGTAGACGAGCGAGTCAGGTGCGACGACGAGCGCAGCGCGCAGCGTCAGTCGCGGCCGGCCGACTCGTGCGTCGTGTCGTGACTAACGGTAAAATAAGCTTTTTCTAAAAACAACACGTTTTGTATCGCGATTTGAATTACATATTCTCGCAGAAATTCAACTCTATGCGGTTAGAAGTAGGTTCAAATTGTCTTCCTAGATTTGTGTTCATTCTAAGTGCGGTCACTAACATTTAATTTTAAGGTTTGACAGCTCCAACAGACTGTTTAACATCTCCAACAGACTGTTTAACATACATACATACATCAACTCACGCCTTCGTTCCCGGAGTGGGGTAGGCAGGGCTACAGAATTACCTGCAACTCTAAAAACTTGTTGACAATTCTGTAACCATATTTTGCACAATTAGGCTGTTAAATATGTTGTAAAATGGCACTAAGTGATCGGGGTTTGGATGCCACTCGGGGTGAATGACCTGCATCATTATGCTAGTGTGGATGTGCCGCGGGACTCCGGGCTTCGTGTGGTTTTATAGGACAGTTTTTTCTTCATATTATTAGATTACATATTGATGTAAATCAAATGTTTTTTTAATAAATATGGGTATAAAATGGGCATATTATGAAAAATAAAATAACAGTCATTATTACATATTTTTTCTATAATTATACATTTTAATAAAATGATTTATTTCGAATATTTAGCATATTATTTTTTATTACTTTTGGTTTGTATAAAATTAAAATATCAAAACGTTATTTCTTCAATTTCCTCTAACGATAACCTGTTTCGTTCGACATCTAAAACCCATCAATAAGCCGAAAATGATCTTTCTACTTCAACTGACGGTAGCGGGGCGTTGTTTCTAGAAATTTCATCGGACGCGGATTCGTGTGATATATGTTCGGCGTATGTTCTTATAACATCTTAATCCGGATTGCGAGCCATGACTGCTTCTACTTTAATGTCGTTTATGTTATAAACACAACGCCGGCACGGAACCAGCTTTTATTGTTTGAACAGTTTAATTGGTCCCGCGGGCGGCGCGTCCATGTTACCATGTCTACTTACACCCCGCGGCGGCGACCGGGCCCCGATCACTGATAATAATGATAAACGCTTGTTAAAAATATACACAAATGACCGCGATAGCTTGGTGCGCCTCTCGCTGCAAGGTACCTAAAGTACCCTACATGTATTATTGTTCTCCCACTACCCCACCATCCCCCCCCCACCACGAGCTGCCCATTCGGACAACTCGCGAAGTACTCGCAGGCCACGGCGACGCGCGGCCGCGGCGAGCGCACAAACAAATACTTAAGGCATTGCTGAAAAATTCCATACAAAATGCGATAAAGTTTCTCTCCCCTTAACCCTCGTCCGATTTATACGATTTTTGAATATGTCGTAGACATTATGAAAAACTAGGTCTGTACGATTTCTTTTCCAATAAAATATATGTATATAATAAAAAACGGAAATAAGTTTGTTCTATAATGCCATTTTCAGTCAATGAAGATAGGAAAATAAACCTTATTCCCATTGTAATACAGTTCAAATTAAATTGCCTTGCCACACTGGGCATTACGAGGTTACGAGTCCTTTTACAGAGGCGATGCTCCCCGCGCCGCCGCCGCGCAGTGCCGGCAGGTTGTGTTCCGTTGTATTAGCGAACCGATCTTGAGGACCTTTTGAACGCCTCGCGCCGAACCTGTCGGCTACGCCTCAACTCCATGTACTTTAACGAGCTAGTAAGGCTCGGGTCCATATTCTCTCACAATAAGTCCTTGTTCCCGTGTTCGTGTCGCTCGGAACCGATTTGTATTCGTAATAATCACTCGTCATCATTTTTTTCCTCATACTTTTTTGTTCATATTTTATAAGTCATAATTATCGCATTTCATAACGGTTTTTTTTTTAAACTTACTTTTTGAGGATTTTTATAAATCTAACCTAACCGTATCTACACATAAGATATTTAAGAAATTTTGAAAAGTGTACTGTTCCATGAATATTGGCGTTATGAATTCAGATGATTATGAGTTCCGATCGTTAGTATAAAAAAAATGAACAGTATGAAGAGTGTTCATTATGATGTAAAATAGTATGAGAAAAAAATCGGACTTCCGATAATGGACTTAAAAAAATTATGTGAAAAAATGCGCTCCCATAGGCTTCTCTCACTCGCACAGTGTCATACAAATGACAAGGACAAAAGATAGAGGCAGGGAGCCAAATGGGCGGCAACAAACGATAATCTTCTTACGACTCGCTCACAATGGTACGGAGGCATTGGTCGGTTTCGAAAGCCAAGTCGCAGGTAATCAATAAAAGATAAGTGGCAAGAAGGGAAACAAACGCGTCCGCGCCGTACAAATGTTAGAGCCGACTGACTACCTGCTCACTGGGAGTGCGGCTTTAGCGGATTCTCATTAGCCAATCACATGCAGCTGCACTTTTCCAGTACTAGGTCGTTAAAGGAAATGGAGTAAAGCCAATTATAAATTGATTGCTACGAAACAAAGTATCTTTTAATCTCCAACTTGTGTCGGCTGTAGTCGTCGTCGTGGCGTCTGTGGCACGACTTTCCGTTGACGGACAGAGCCGTCTGAGGCGTTCAAAAGATTCCCGCCTCAACACGCGAAGACGACAGTTTTCTCCAGTCTTGGGACGGGCATCTCAAGGTCGGTTGGTTGCGGGTGAGACGCCGTAGCCGCTGCTGCGCGTAACGGGTTCACTGATGTTTGACCAAAAAATTATTGACAAATGTTCATTTGACAAACAACGTTTCACCAAATGATCATTTGGCAAACGAGACATTTGACAAAAGTATCATCTTACAAAAACTCACTTAGCAATTGATCAATTAGCAAACACTACACATGGTAAATGTGTTAAATAATAAAATGTCAATTGACCTTTTTCCATTTCACCAAATAATATGTTTCGCAAATTAAGCATTTGTCCAAATGTCAACTAAAGGACCCATATTTGGTTATGTAACATTTTGCATTCAACATTAGTTTCCCTATTTCTGGGCAGAAAAAAAAACAACCTCGAAGGCCAAGGCGGGAGCTTTGCTCCCGCCTTGGCCTTCTAACCTAACCTATCCTTATCGGTTCTGCCCTGATTCGTCTTTGTGCAAATAATACATTGTACCAAACGTTTTTAGACCAATAGTAGTTTTGTCTGATAACTCAGTTGTTTAATGTTCAGTTTATCAATTAATCATTTATAAAATGTAAATTTAACTGTTGATCATTTGGAAAAGTAAATCATTTGTAAAATGACTATTAGTAAAATGATCAAGTGACGAAACATTTTTTTGTAAAACGTTGTTTGTCAAGTGTCATTTTGTCAAATGACTTTTGGTCAAACGGCAGGACACCGCGCGTAACGACTAGTTAAGGCATATTATACGATAGAGGCGTTTATATTGTTAATAATGAGAAATAAATGTATGAAGCAATATTGTTGTTTTATTTAGTTGGTTTCCGTGATCACCTGCGAGAGGCATCAAAGCTTTCTAAACTATTCCTTATGTCCGTTCCCGCGCTGTATTAGAGCCGCTGACAGAGCGGGGACATCGGGTTAAGACATTTTTCGCGACAACTGTCAAGTTTTACCCTAAACTCCTAAAGTAACCGAACGGACAATCGGCCCCTATAGCTTGTAGACAATAATTTGGCGCAGGAACTACAATTTCTACAGTTTCATTGGTTTTAATATTGCATTTTTAGGCAGTACCTACAAATTCTATAAAATAGGGGAGATGTGTACATAATGATCCCCCTAAGGGAAAATCTTTAGTGCGGTCAGAGTGTAAGACATAATCACAAGATTTAAATTGTTAAGGATAGTTAATTTATATATCTATATATCTATCTATGTTTTCTAAAAGTTTACTAAGGGATCATTTTAAACACATGCATGTATAATGATCCCCTGGATACCGTGATATTTAACATTAATAAAAAAAACATCCAGGCGTTTACTTTAATCACATGATTGCTCAAGACTACGACAATATGTAAGCGTTTGTTACACATACAATTTTATGTCGTGAGCGACAAGGAGATATTTTTTAAAATTAAATAATACATAATAAACAAAATTAAACTTTAAATAGTTGTAAAAAAACGTTTTAAAGTGGTTTTTCGATTCTAAACTCGCGGCAGGATCTGCAAAAACTAAAAATATTTATTTTATGTTAAGGAGAAGGCAAACGAGCACACATGCCACCTGATGGTAAGTGGGGCTTGTGACCAATAGACATTTCCTAATGGGGTAATTTGATCCCAGGGATCATTTTACCTCAATCATCAAATTTCAAGGCATCGATCAAAATATGAGTTTCAAGTTCAACATGTGGTACTATAACATCGCTTAATTATAGATGAACGTCAATGGAATATGCCAATAAAACCAAATTTTAATATAAATCAACATGCAGAAAGTAAAGAAACTTTAAAAATAGGCGTACCATAGATTAGACACTCTTTTTTTTTTTAATAAATCCCCGCTCTGTGCTTCCACCTCCATGACACTTGGAGAGACAACTGGTTGGGTCGCGGGGAATACGGTTAATGAGTATTTGGACAGATATCGCTAACAGTAACTCGGATATAAAAAACTCTTATAAGAAGACTTTGTCGTCTGTCTGTCAAGTTCCTTTTTCTCTTAATATGTCTGAAGTTATCAGTTCATCGGGTAGAAATTTGGAATATTTGTATTATTTAGTGGCCCAAACAAAGTCTCATCCTTAGAAACTAGTGTTTTTTGGCCGCGAAAGGTAAAACAACACAATATGAATACGAGAAACAATAACAAAAGAACCAAGAAAATAAATACTACGTTGTAATTTTAAACCTACGCGTTTCCGGAATCCGCCATTTTGCAATAAACAGCTGTTAATTACATTGCAGTCATGCATGTTGCAACCTGCAGTTTTGTCAATAGTTTATCATGATGTGGGTCGCGTCGTATCGCGCGCGTCAGGCGGCAGCGAACTATTGAAACTAAACTTATCTAAACTATTTCGATTGCCGTTCGCGATTCGTTTGTAATTTTTTCCTACTTACATTAAATTCCTTTTCGCTTTCCAAATTCGCCAGGTACGGTTTTTACTAGTTTTGCGAACTGGCATGCGAATACTAAAAAACTGGTCAAGTGCGAGTCGGTCTTGCGCGCCGACGGTTCCGGATTGCCGAGCGTGTTATATTTCGATTTGAATGTAATGCGTTTACCAAATAAAAAAAATGCGCGAGTCCCACTCACTCACTCACTCACTCACTCACTCACTCACTCACTCACTCACTCACTCACTCACTCTGGACCGATTTTTAGTTTTTGTTGTTTTTCTTTACCTTTTGGATTATAATCATACCATATTTGACGCTTGTATGTTTCACCGTATTTTCGATAAGTAAGCACAACAAAAATCAAAATAGGTTGAAACTGCGAAATTAACTCTGCTGGGCGGTCAGACGGACGAACAGACGGACAGAAACGAGTGACCGTATAAAGGTTTCATTTTTTTATTCAGACGTACGGAACCCTAAAAAGAGTACTTCAGTACCTTGTCATAGTGAATTTTACACGTAATTGAATGTCAATAGGATTTAGTCAAAGACATTTATACAACGCCAGGGTTCCAACTCGCTGAACATTTCCACAGTAATCTGTTAAAGACAGTCCTGCGGCCCTCGCCCGCGCGGTCTCGGTGGCGGCGCTCCCGTGCCATCAGATTTTCTCTCAATATGTTGTTAAAAGGCCACCGATACTAAAATCATCCGTTTATATAATTCATAAAGATTTTTGTGAAGACGGAGTCCCAGAGAGCCGCACTTAGGTATAGTTCGGCTTCCACATTACTCGTCGGTCTATTTTAACATTGCGGCCGCGGCTTCTAAACCAACGCACTACTCATGTAACGTGGATGCCCTCTTCATCCTGCTCAGGGTTGTCTGGAGGTCACTACATCTAACTACAAGAACGCCTCGCAAATATTTTGAAATGAATATACAAAATCGTTCTTTTCCGTTTTTTGGTTAATTACTTACACTCAATAAGTGTACCTAATCAATTAGTGTTGTTCTCGCAACTAGTGCCCTAGAGCGGGCGCCGGCGCCGGCGCGTCTGCGCGCGGCACGTACCGGCGCTTGCGCAAGTAAGCCGGCGCGCACAATCACCGACGCTACTACAGGTATTATTAATTCGCATAATATTTTTTTGTCTAAAATTGATATATTCTTTTAACTTTTAAAATACTAACCTAATATTAAGTACCTACATGATGATATTTAAATGATTTTATAAACATCTTTGTTTTAGAGAACAATCAATTATGCGAAATAATATATTAGGAACAATAATATTATGCCAAAAAAAGGCCACCGCGCTACAACGCTAACTTTTGCCAGGTTTTATCATCTATACAGGGCGTCCGGAACATTGACGTCCAAAAGTAAAATTTAGGTCCCTCGTGTCGCGGGCCATCCGAATCATCCCCACGTATGTTCCGCGATTTTTAGTATTTTCGGAGATATTGATCATTTTAAACGGAATTTTTGTAATTTTTTCTTATGTCCATGTTATGAAAAACCCTTAAGTTCATGTATTATTTTAATATTTTTACCGTGGTTACATTGATAGAATAATTATGAACTTACGAGTAGAATGTTTTTAAAGCTACATGCCAGGTTTTCTTTCATGACGACTTTTTGTGTAATCACACAAAGTTAGTTTCTCCGTACTAATTGTACCCCACGTTTGTTTTTCACCTAGTACCTATGGACAAACAAACTTTGTGTAATAACACAAAAAGTTGTCATGAAACAAAAGTGGCATGTACCTAGTTGTAAAAACATCCTAAGATCATAATTATTCTATCAATGTAATAAACCACTGAAAAAATATTAAAATAATACATGAACTTAAGGGTTTTTCATAACATGAACATAAGGAAAAATTACCAAAATTCTTATTAAAATGATCAATATCTCCGAAAATACTAAAAATCGCGGAACATACTTGGGGGTGATTCGGATACCCCACGACACGAGGGACCAACATTATTTTTTGGACTAGGTATGTTCCGGCCACCCTGTATAAGTAAGTAAGTGGGCTCTGGACAGGACATTGGCAAATTTATGCCTTGCTAATCGTGAAGACTGAGGGAATGCCTGTATGCTAATCTGCCCCCTATTTCACCATATTGACAATGATAGATGACAGGTGACATTTCGGTATACATTGCAAAGTTAACAAGCTTGCACATCAGCGGGAATCATATCAGCTGCGCCATGTACACTGAACTGTCACCTGTCACCTGTCATTGTCAGCATAGTGAAATACGGGGCTGGTTGTCGTACCAAAGAACACTGAACAACCAACCACCACTACATACATATAGTCATATATTCCAGAAAGTAAAAGAAAAACATGTATTCAAAGTATGTTATAACTTTTAACTTCGCAGAGAAGAGTTTGAAATAAACGAGAGCGCTATTCAAATAGGTAAAAATCGGAACATGATTACATTTTCACTGAACCAGGTATTTAAACTGTCATTTAAAATTAACCGTGTGTATAAGAAAAGCTGTCAGTATTCTACTAAATACGCTCACTTTTATTCGACAGTTCAATGACAACTGGGGCCTGTTTTATAAAGCTACAAATTACAATTTACAGGTTACAAGTTTCCGTTTGACACAAGCTCGACCAATGACGACCAGCCATTTGAGCAGTGTTGCCAGTTTAGACCTGTAAAATTTTAACTTGTACTTTTATAAAACGTGCACCTGATCGTGAGTAGCCACTCGAGTTCCACCGTCACCACGTTAGACTTAACCTGCGCATGACTAGATGGTAATGTGGTTTATCTGTAAATCACAATTGTATAATAAATAAATAAATGGGTCGGAGTCGGAGCGCACGGACTCGTAGCTTTATGCGAGTGGGTTTACATCAGCATAGGGAACTGTTTTATAGCATTAGTAAGCGTAGGTATCACGAGTGAACATAGCGGCAGATAAACGCAAGGTTTCGTCCGCTGTTCAAGTAATTCTCATCTTTTTTATGATCTGTAAATTAATAAAATAAAATACTGTAAATATGGGTAAACGTCCCCACCCATGTGTCCTCGCCCTTACAAACTGCACTTGTGACTTGTCATTGCATAAAAAAATTGCAACTACGAATTCCTAGAACTCTACGTGCCCTAGAAATACACGTGCGAAGCTCCCTTATCGGTGACAACTAAAAAAGACCTCTATTTATCTATTAAACTAAGTTCAAAATACTGGAGCAGCAGCTCGGTAGTATCTGTCAAACAATTGTGACCCTTGTACGGCTGTGATAAGGCCCAGGTGGCGGTGAAGCAACTCCGATAAGGGGCAGGTTATAGTGCGACCGCGGCGAGGTCGAGGATATTCCCAATCAAGGCACCATGAAGGCTGTAGCGGTAATTTGTGCTTTCTTCGCGGCTCTGCAGGTATGTACCTTCCGTTTGATAATCACACCAAATCAAGACTAAGATTTGACGTGGCGACTGAGGTTACCACTGTACCACAATATTTTCAGGCGGCCTCCCTTACATTAGGCAACCGTTTTTGAAGAAAAAAATGATCACATTGCCAATTCTATCCGAACAGCGCTCTCTTTCTTATTCAAGCTCTTGTTTGAACTTTACTTTCAGTAGCCGGTTAAGATTCGACAATCCAAATCAGATTAATTACTTCAAAAATCGTCTAAGTACAATTTCCATCCGCTTTTTTTCCCGTATCAAGTTTTCAAAGCCGTGTTTTTCTCCTGATGCGTTTTTTCCTGACGCATTTTTCCCCACTTCAGAAATCAATTTAATAGTGTTTACGTAGCTCTTAGTTTTGATTTTTGGGTGCTTGGACCCTTCGGGCCGTTCGCAAATTTGAACTGACACGACTGCCAAAAATCCAGATTGGAAAAAATGCGTCTGGAAAATAATAAGACTGGGAAAAAATGCCGAATAAAAATGACGGACACGAGTGTTTTGGGAAAATATTCTAACAGACGCTAATTTATTTTTCTATGAGTTCTTGTGTTAATTTCTGCTGTAAAATAAAAAGAATCGTGTCCTGCCTATATGCCCTATTTGTATGTGTTGTAACAGACTTATACGGGTTATTTGTGTATGTGAATTAAACGAGACGCAACTGTTGTTCCGTAGGTGGCCCGCGCCTGTCTTTGCAAAGAGGTACGTTCACGAGATTAAGTTAACTGTAAGACAGATCGACGACATCTCACCCATGGTAAGCTATGGCTGTGGCCTTTATTCCCGCCTTCCTTCAATATCGTAATCATATTATTGTTAACGTTGGTGGCTCTTAGTATCAAATGAATCGGAGCTCTCTCAACGACGACATTGTGATTACGACGTGGACTAATGAAACGTGGCATAAAGGCCCTTGTCGCTCTCGTCTGAGACAGATCTGGGAAAAAGGTCAGTAAATCTATTTTCTTAACAATCTCTTGTTCTTAGCTCCGGTTCAGGGACTCGGGGACATCACATCATGAGTCGCCAAGGCATCACATTTTTATTTTATTACTATAGAGATTACGTGACTAGTTGAATAAACTGAGATTCCTACACGAACCTGTTTGGGACCTCTTGATTAGCTCTAATGATTTTTATGGATTTTAGCAAAGAAACATCCCCTACAAATCAAAATTGCGTTGATTTCTGTTCAGACAGACGGACACACTACAAAAGACTATTTAAGCCCATGAGCCAAAATGTAGCTATTTTATAGAATCAATAATATCAATATTTAAAATCTTGGTTTCAATTTTCAATCTCTTGTTCCACAGCTGGTGGAGTGCGACTGCGGCTGCTCCGCGCCCGCCAACGTGTACTACCTGTCCGCCCCCGCCCCGCCCCCCTGCCTGAGCCCCCCGCCGCTGTACCTGCCTCCCCCCTGCGCGGCCCCGGCACCAGTATACCTCCCTGCCCCGGCACCGGTGTACCTTCCCCCACCTTGCCCGGCACCGGCACCAGTGTACCTGCCCCCCCCTTGCCCCGCACCGGCCCCGTTATACCTGCCTGCCCCCTGCCCCGCGCCGGCCCCGCTGTACCTGCCCGCCCCCGCGCCGCTGTACCTGCCGCCCCCCTGCCCCCCGCCGGCCCCGCTCCTCCTGTCCCCGCCGCCCTGCGCCGCTCCAGCGCCGATCTACGCGTCTCCTCCCCCGTGTGCGCCTCTGTACCCCCCTCCCTGTGCTGAGCCCATTATCACGTTCCTGCCCTCCCCTCCCCCGTGTGCGGCGCCTCCGCTGTACGCTCCCCCCTGTGCGGAGCCCATCATCACGTTCCTGCCCCCCCTCCCCCCGCCGTGCGGGTGCGCCCCCCCGCCGCCCCCGTGCGCCTTCGCCGCGCCCCCGGCGATCACCTACGCACCTCCCCTCTCTCCTTACTATTGTTAACGTTTTGAAAAATACCATTCAAAAGGAGGATTTTGCATTATATGTATGTATGTAAGTTTAAAATAAAGTATTTGGAATAAATAATATAAAAATATAAGAGAAAGTAGCTTTTATTTCCGAGTATAACTACTACAGAATTTTCACTAACCTAACCCGTTCTACTTTACCCATCAAACAGGCAAAGTGTCGCGTAGCTTCTGATAAGGATTTCTATAATAAGAACATGGGGCAAACACACGAAGGTCGATTTGGCGACCTAACCTAACCTAACCTAACCTAACAGGAAAATGCATTTCCTTAGTCCATAAATGGACGCGCACCATCCAACGTCACTTCCATGCGTCGCTTGTATCCACGGAGCATACGGAGATAGGGGGTGAATAAATAAAACGAATACATAAAGACAATAACATGTATTTAAATTCGTTGATACAATTTAACAAGTGCTAAAGTGTAAAACTACCGGGCCATGCCTGCGTACCACCGGGGACGCACCGTCGCCGACACCGTCATCCATCATCATCATCATCATCGTCATCATTATCATCACCATCATCATCATCATCATCATCATCATCATCATCACCATCACCATCACCATCATCATCATCACCATCATCATCCTATTATATCATATTTAGACATTTTCTTTAACCCTTAACCAGGCTAAGGGATTCATGTTTCCCACATAAAATCTACTCAATAGTACCCACTTGTATGGCTGTATTTGTCTTTTTATGGCTTATCGAACTACGCAATAGATTATACCATCATTTATTCTCCATTTGTTTATTTCCTTAACTGAATGTAAACAAAACACCACGTGATAGTTTGTCGGCCGATGCAAACAGAGCTCATACTTCAAAGTTCTATAAAACTGTTTTCATTGGCTGTTCGACAGTTCTAAACAAATTAAAGACTTATAGATAACTAGCTTTCGCCCGCGACTCCGTTCGCGTAGAAGTCGTTTATCGCTGCTCCCTCGGGAACTGTCCAATTTTCCGGGATAAAAACTATCCTATGTCCTATTCCAGGGCCTAATCAATATATGTGCCAAGTTTCATCTCGATCCGTTCAGTAATTGAAGCGTGAAAGACGGACAAACATACACACTTTCCCATTTATAATATTAGATAGATTCTGGACGGTTCATGTGCGATAGAACGCACCCGCGCGGAGCCGGGCCGGGTCGCGGGTCCTTATATAAAATGTGATAACATCAGTGTTGATACGCAAGAATGGCCCCCGCGGCACGCGCGTAGTTTCCCCTTGCCCGTGGCAAAGGGGCAACGCTGCGTACCGCCAACTATAATAAACAATTAAAACAGGGCAAATAGACGAGCAGCGCGTTCTACTTTACCCTTGAAACGGGCAATCTCTCGCGTCGCTTCTGATAAGGATTTCTATACGTAACAAGAACATGGGGCAAACACACGAAAGTCGATTTAGAGACTTGCCCCTGAAAGGAAGCTTGAATTATTATTTTTTTGAATCTTGAATTTGAATTTGCCCCTGAATGGGGCAAAGCCACGCGCCGCTGACTATTACCCAAATTAATAAAAAACACTTATAAATAATTAATTACGTAAAGGCAAGTTTTAAGGATACTTGACTATGTCGAAATGTTGCCTTAAGCGAATTTAATATTGACTGGGACAAATTATATTCGTGCTGAATAAGAAATTGCAAACCTTGCTCATGTCTCTCTAAAGTCTGTAATTACAGTCAAAGACGTAAATTTGGTACCCACCTTAGGTCCAAAGTCAATCTGACATTCTACAACAATAAGGTTGAGTTTCCTGTTAGTTACAAATGACATGGCATCTCTAATAACATTGACAACTTCAAGCATATTTTTACCCGACTGCCGAAGGAGGAGGGTAATGTGTTTTTGAAATGGGTCACAAATTAACGTTCTTGACGGTACGTGAAGTCTACATGTTGCGACCACCTATATGAACACATTTTTTTTCACCTTGCAAGTCTTGCAACACTAAGAGACAATCAAGACTAAACCAAAACATGTACCCCACAAGGTTCAATTCCAATCGTAAACATTCACTATCGACTACCGACTTAATAATAACCAGATACCAATTAAAACAAGAATAAAAAAACGCGAAATGAGATACCACAGTTTGAGATTTAAATTATAGCTCGAGTTCATTGCACTTGGAATCGTTTAGCCGTAAAATAATAATTAGACATGTCGTCGGAGTCAAGGTCATCAAAGCACTTTGCAAGCAATAGATAAACGTCGGTTATTGTTCATCAAACTATTGCATAAACTAGATAGCAAATTGCATCGTTTGCGTACGTGCTTGTGAGCATGTACAGTCGAAGGCATTAATATCTATCGCGTCATATATATTTATACACGGTCCTCATTGTAAACGGCATAAAGGCGTATGATTTTGACGTCTTGAGAAGTGTATAGGTAGTTATGACTGACTGTACGAGTATAGTCGCGGTATGTCGCGGTGCGTCCCTCTTGGATCTAACGGCAATCAGACTTGTGACGAAACTGTTTATTCCGCGACTGAACCAATAGAGTAGGTTTCGATACGACTCAATTTCGTAAACGATACGTTTACGTAGATCTCGAAACGACTTTGCATTATAATTATTCAAGACCAAAATACCTGATATATTTCTCGATATACAGGATTCATAATATGACTCAAATTTGTAACCCGTTTGTCCCAAAACGCCTTTAGTTCAATCCAAAATAACCATATCCCGCCTGAAATTAGAACGCAGGCTGTTATCCTTGTTTCGCGACTGTTTCGCCACCCTGTCATTATTTAATTAAATTATATAAATAGAAATTTTGCCTTTAAATTGTTTTGGACTTAAGCCATTCTATAATTCAGTCATTTCAGTATTAAGTTACTTTGGGAATCAGACGTTTTGGATCAGTCATTATGGAATTTCGGGTATTTTAAGAATGAAGCAATTTTAAATTTAGGCGTTATAGGATTAAGTCAATTTGAGATTTACACCTATTACCTAACGATAGTAACAACCGATACATCTCTCGTATCTCACACAAACACACCGCAACCCTCGAGCGCTTTGCTAATAGTTTCCTAGCTCATTCGCCGTAGACATGTAAAAATAAAAAATAACATTAAAGATGTAAAAAGATGACTCTAACCCGACTAGAGGCAGTTTGTGACTAGATTTCAATGGCAGGTTGTGACCGCGCCGCGGTTAAAACTTTGTGATTTTCACATACAATTTATAGATATTCAAAACAATTCATACATTTTAGATCTGTATTATTTACAATATTAAGCGCTAAGTCAATAATATAACTTTAGCATTAGTGCGAGATTCAAACTACAAACTACATTTTTAGTAAAAAATGGCCTAAAATTTGAGGTAATTTTGGTTTAAATGTAATATTTCTTATTTCAAAATGCAATTCTAATACTGTTTGTTTGTTGAGCAAGTCAAGTTTACGGCTTCTGATTTCACACTTTATCTTATACAGATTTAAGTAATTGGAGAAAGTACTTTTTAAGATTCTTAATGCCGTGTCAGATTTAGAAATAAAATATTAAAGTTATTAAAGCCTATTATAAATCCACCACAGACATACCTCCAGTGAGTTCCTGCTAACATTAACCAAACCGTGGCATCCCTCGCGCCCCCATCACCCCCACACATTGAGACATAATTCAAAAACTTACACCTACTTTGGCCAAATTATTGCACAATTGAACCTACAACTATGATCTAAAAATATGGCAAAATTATGACACTATTTTTCAAGGCACCAATTTCATCAAAAACATGTTCAAATTACAATAGCTTGGAAAACGGGACGATAAATTATTTCAATTGAGAAGAAAATCCCGTAAATACATTCATAATAAGATTCCTAAATTCAAAGCAACAAGGATTTCTTTTTGATATGAAACATAACAAACAAAATAACCTTACTCTTTTAAAAAAAAGAGAAGCCATACAGTTTGTGCAAAACAAACAAAAATGGAAAAACTAATCTTTCACGAAAAAAAACGAGCTTTCTACTTACTCTTTGCAATCTTCCCCCATAACTCTCCCTTGCCCTATAACCGTGTCTATCACTCCTCACCCCACACTTAGAGATAGGCAATAACCTAAATACCCAAAACTCGGTGTTTACCGCGTATAACCCCAAAGTATTAACACCCGATTTTCTTTATATATTTGTAGTTACATTGGGTATTTACCCCCGCCCATCTTTTTTCCCTTGCCCTTGGCTACCCCGGGGGCCAACTCATCTGGCGCCCGCCGAGCACGTGCAGGTGCAGGTGGTAGACGCTCTGCGCGCCGGCGCGCCCGTTGTTGACCACGAGGCGCCAGCCGGCCGGCGCGCGGGGCGTGGCCAGTGCACGCGCCACCGACATCAGGTGCCCGAGCAACTGGGGGAATGGAAAAAAAATAATATTCAACCCTGGGCCATGCCGAAAAACACCCAATTTTTTTGGACGAAAGCCTTGTAATTACTTTTCCTGGGTTGTCATTTTTGTTGTTGTTGGATTAGTACTTCGTAATTTAAACACTTTACTCGGAAGCGCGAGATATACAAAAGAAGTGATTAATCATTTGAATCACGGAGCGTCATCGCAAAGTTACTATCAATCAATGTACCCGTAGTATTTATAAAAAGTCACAGAAAAAAGTGTTATTAGTACCTATTTACACAAGCTGTCACAGGGATCACTGTAGATTGACCTGACTATAGTATCGAAGGATCGTTGCACCATTGCACTCCACTATCCGCTTTCTGGAAGGGGTGGAGGCTGCATTGGATTAATTGCTCAACAAAATGAGGGGTAACTACACAAAAGATCCCATAGGGTCGATGTGTATCCGTAAGAGCCCCACCATCAGGACCGGATTATCCATTAGGCAGTGTAGGCAACTGCCTAGGGGCCCGCGCACCGGAAAAGAATGTATTTTAGGAAGCAAGAAAAGTGACAGCTCCTTCGGAATTGCATTGCCTACGGGCCCCGTCATGGTAGATCCGGCCCTAACAATAAGATAAGATCGAAGGAGTTAGCCCCGGAGGTCCTGCTCGTCGCTAACCTCCCCGGCTCGTTTCACGCAAACCCTTCTAATTACCAGATAACGGCGGAATGCGGCGCTATCGCGGTCGATAACAGATAGCGCTGTTGACACACACCGCGCACCACGTCACCTCTCAGCTCTGCTAACAGGAAGAGAATCATATCTGTCTGTGCAAACTTTAAGAGGCCACATGCGGCCACGCTTAAGGCTCCCACAGACAAACTATCGGACTGACAGTCCGACAGGCACACAGCTTTTTAAAATATAATTGCACAATGACAAATAAGTACAATTGGCAGGCTTAATGCCTTAAGGCATTGTGTACCCTTCAACGAACTAGCCAAACTGAAGCAAGTCAAAGTTTTATTAGAATGTGAGAAGTTCACGACTTTCTCATGGTAGCAAATAGCTGCGGCCCCTTCGGCCTAGTCAGTCTGGAAAACCCCCGTACTCTGATCAAAATAATCAAAAGGAATGGCTTTATGTATGCCACGTGCATGAAGAACGTGAGCCGGAGATAGTTTGGCCGCGCCTTAAAATAATTGTGAGGCGATGCTTAAATCGCGTTGCTATCAAAAAAAACTATATAAACACTCCGGGTGATAATGTTTGTCACCCCTTAAATCAAGTCCGATTTCCACTATTTTTGAATACTGTAGTTACTATGAAAAACTAGGTTTTTATGTTTCCATTTTTAGTCCAACAGGCCCTATAAGATGCCTATGATGTTCATCCTAACTTTAAAAGAGTTTATTGCTGTGGATTTACTAACAATTTATTTTTTTTAAAAGTGAAATAATAAAGGGGGTCCCCCCATACATGAATCATTTTTTTTCAACATATTTTTATTTTTTTCATATTGTAAAAAAGGTAAAACAGACAAGTATCAAATTTGGTGTCATCATATTACATACCCTGAAGAAAAATACAAAAACTAAAACATGGTGAAGTGTAAGTCGGGCTCGCGCTGATTCATTTCGACATCAAATTCAAAACGGAATATAGTAATACGTAACCTGCGTCTCTTCGGTGCGCGAGTCCCACTCCCACTTGACCAGTTTTTTGCAATTCATTACACACCCAGTTCTCGTGCCAAAAAGTACCCAGACGATGTCAACGTAACCCTATTACAAAGCTTCTGCTGTTCGTCTGTCTTTCTGCCAGTAGGATCTGTCTCTATTTATTATTATTTTTAAATTTGGCAACCGGTCACTTTAGGTTCAGGGTCTGTCTCTCATGATCTGTAATAGGTAGACAGCTGACATAAAAATAAAGGGAGCTATGATACAGAAATGGTATGGAAACCTTCATGTGCAAGACCAACTCGCACTTGATTGTTACATCAGCCACAAAGTGCATTACAGTTTCTACCTATTACAGTTCAAAATATACAGCCTTGTGAGTGATGGACCGAGGAGCCTAAGTAATAGGGCGGGTTGGCACCCTTTGGGAATAAAACCCTAATAAAAGGGGACAATCCTAAATGAATTGTCTATTTTTTATTTTTTAACATTTATTATTTTGTGTGCAGCCCTAGGATACCCATAGATAGAATGTTCCCACCAAACTGTCTGACCTGACATACTGTCAGTCACTCGCGCACAGTATTTTATAGTAAAAATTGAACTTTTATAGTATACATTGAACCTATGACCACTCGTTTAGGAAGGGTATGCAAGCTAGGCCTAACGCAATATCAGAAGGAGTACCTCCTTATCAGTCTCTTCAGCATCTTGAAGTCTAGCAATTTTCCTCTTCGGAATCACGAGAAAATGCACCGGCGCCTGCGGAGAGATGTCGTTGAAGGCGAGACACAGGTTGTCCTCGTAGATGATGTCCGCGGAGATCTCCCGCGACAGGATCTTGTCGAAGATGGTGGGGCCCGGCGCCGCGCCGCGGTCCTGCGCCTGCGCCTTCTTCACCTCGTCGCTGTACGGCCGCCGCACGGCGATCGCCGACCCGCGCGAGATGTCGTAGATATTCGTCGGGTAGCTCCGTCGGCAGCGGAGCTTCAAATTCAGAGCACGTTGTAGCACTTTGTTGAACATTTTGAAGTTCAAAAAGACATGGTGAAATTGAAGAAAAGCTAGGAAAATGCGTTTTAAATTTTATAGGTAGTTTGACGTTTGACGTCTGAGGAATTCCGCATAGGCGTATTTCAAAGATAACTAATGTAAGTTGAGTTGAATGACGTAAGTGATGACTGTCTAAACTGAAATTACGAAACGAAGTCCTTAGATCAATGTCAAATTTAAACCTACTGAGGAGGAAAAAATATTTTCAGGTTCTTTTCTTGTTTTTGTTCCTAAGAAATTAGTAAAAAACTGCAATTAGTATATACTGAGGTTTATTTATTTATTTTAATGGCGTCTACAAGTTATGTAATTTTGCCAATATCAAGTATATTAAGCAATTGTTCCGTGAATCGTCGTTGTCGCCGGCGTCTTCCAGTCCCAGTCGGCACACCATTGAAGATGGCGGGCATCCACTTCAATGGCTTGGAGTGTTTTTGACCGCTTGCTCATTCAGAATCAACTTTTCACTGTTATTTTATTTGATGCATATTCTTCGTCAGTGTTGGAGGTTACTTCACAAAGTTGCCCTGGATTTGCGAACCAAAATCAACGATAAAGTAATTTACGAAAAATGAAATAAATAGACAGATGTTTTCAAAATGACAGGTAGACAAGAACCCCCTATACTGAGGTTACGTCAATGAAACGAACACGATGACGTCTGACTATAGTCACGTATATGGTTAAATACAAAAAAACGCTCCATTATATTCTTTTGACAGAACTATGTAGCCATTAAAAACCTTAATTACCCATTATTAGGGTGTAATAATTAATAATAAAAAGAAATGCTTCGGCATCTTTCTCGATCTCTCGAAGGCATTCGACACGGTGTCAATTCCTTTACTCCTGTCGAAGCTGGAGAGTAGTGGTATAAGAGGTAACACCCTAAGCATCTTTCGAAGTTACCTTCGGGACCGTAGGCAGTGCGTCAGGATTGGCTCTGGCACCAGTGAGACGGAGAATATCAGCTACGGCGTCCCTCAGGGAAGCATCTTGGGTCCCACACTCTTTCGGCTTTACATTAACGATCTGTGCAAACTAATTATACCAAATTGTGAAATTTTCGTCTACGCCGACGATACTGCCTTAGTTATCCATGGTGATGACTGGGAAAGTGCAAGACGGTCAGCCCAACTAGCACTTGAAATTGTGACGGATTGGCTCTCGGCCAATTTGCTCACCCTGAACGTCCGCAAGACTCAGATTATTCCCTTCCACTTAACGTCTGCTTCTGCTCCCTTATCTGAAGACTGTAGGATCGCTCTTCACAAATGTAGCTCTCCTTCTTCTACCTGTGGCTGTCTGTCCCCCAGCATCGTAATATCCACTAAATACCTCGGTATCCATATTGACTCCAACCTAAAATGGTACTCACAGATTGAGGCCTTAAAAACACGGGTACGAAAATTAACTTATATATTCAAATCACTAAGATACGTAGCAGAGCCCCAGTTAGTTAACACCGTGTACCAGGCCCTCTGTAAATCTATTTTAACTTACTGCATTCCTATCTGGGGTGGCGCTAGTAAGTCCACCATGTTGGGTCTAGAGAGAGCTCAGCGATCCATCCTCAAAGTGATGACTATGAAACATATTCGCTTTTCAACCAATTTGCTATACAAAGAATGTCAGGTACTAACGGTACGACAACTTTTTATTCTACACACCATTCTCCGGAAGCACGCTTCCCTACCGTTAGATGTGGGTGTCCTTTCACGACGCACCTCTGTTCGAGTCTGTCCTTACAGATCTTGTAAAACATATTTGGCCTCCCGTCACTATGAAGTTCTCTCGTCTCGGCTATACAGCAAAATACATGAATCCGTTTCAATATACACCCTATGTAAGTAAAGATAAAAAAGATAAAAAAGATAAAAGAAATTTATTCAGTAAGTAGGCCGCACGGGCACTTTTACACGTCAAGAATCTACCAGCGCTTCCCAAGAGAAGACCACTGCCGAGAAGAAACGCCGCAAGAAACTCAGCAGTCAGTCATTTTTTAAACATATTTCTTATTACAATGGTACTACTTAGTCTAGCATTATATAAAGCTATAAATATTAAATTAAATATAGTATTAAATAACATGCGTAGTTCAGCAGGAAAACATGCCAATTAAGAATCTTACGGGAGAGATAGAGAAAAAAAAAACACATACTTATGTGTATATAAGATGGTGCGAGACGACCACATAAAAGTTTCGATATGTTTTCCTACATCAACGGTGTCCCCTAGACAAGATAAAGATTTTGCATTTGAATAAATTATTATTGACTAAGTTTCGGATTTAGGCCATGCATTTTTGTCTGTTAGATAGTCCTCGATCCTATAATACGCTTTAGACATTAACGACCTTTTCAAGTAACTTTTAAGTGCTGGAAAGGGTAACTTTAAAACTTCGTCAGGTAATTTATTATAGAAATGAATGCATTGACCAACAAATGATTTATATACTTTACGGACGCGGAATTTTCGGATAGCGATTTTATTTTTATTTCTGGTATTTAAATTATGTATATCAGAATTTTTGGTGAAAGAATCTAAATTTCTAATAACGTAAATAATATTCTCATAAATAAATTGAGACGCTACAGTCAAGATATTAATTTCTTTAAAAAGTTCTCTTAAAGAGTCACGGGAGTTTAAGTTGTAAATAGAACGAATGGCCCTTTTTTGTAACACAAATATAGTTTGTATGTCAGCTGCCTTACCCCAAACCAGAATACCGTACGACATGACACTATGGAAATAACTATAATAGACTAAGCGAGCTGTCTCAACATTGGTTAGTTGTCTAATTTTCCTAACGGCGTAAGCTGCCGAACTTAGTTTACCTGCCAGTACAGCTATATGGGGACTCCATTGCAAATATTTATCTAATGTTATGCCTAAGAAAATTGCCTTATCTACCATTTGCAAACACTCGTCATTTAGAAAAATACTAGAATGTACCGGTTTAACATTAGGCAAAGCGAACCTAACACATTTCGTTTTCTTAGCATTTAGTAGCAAATTGTTGCTAGTAAACCAATTAAGTACTTTAACTAGTGTGGTGTTAATCCTACTGTAGTCTACGGATTTTCTATCTACCTTGAAAATTAGTGAAGTATCATCAGCAAAAAGTACAATATCACAAAGTTTATCTACTGTTGGTGGCAAGTCATTTATGTAAACCAAAAATAAAAAAGGACCTAAAATAGAGCCTTGAGGCACACCTATTTTCAATGTAGCTCCAACAGATTGCGTTTTGTTTACAACAACTGTTTGAGTTCTATCACTTAGATAAGAAGACATAAGGCTTAAAGCTTTGTTGGACAATCCATAATGTTCTAATTTTAAAATAAGGGTCGTATGATCCACGCAATCAAAAGCTTTAGAAAGATCACAAAATATTCCTACTGCATCGCAAGATTTCTCCCAACTGTTATATATATGTTTAATGAGTACAGATGCCGCATCAATTGTTGATCGACCTCTGGTAAAGCCAAACTGGTTATTGTTAAGTAGTTTATTTCTGTTAAAGTGACCTAACATATCCTTTAGCATTACTTTCTCAACACTGGTAGTATGGAAATGGGACGGAAGTTCGTTATATCACTCATCTCGCCCGATTTAAAAAGAGGTATTACTTTACTATATTTCATGAGATCTGGAAAGACCCCCTCTGATATGCAATTATTGTAGATTAATGCTAGATGGGGTGCAATTACATCTATGATATGAAAGAGTACCTTAACTGATGTGCCCCACAAATCTTCAGTCTTTTTTAAACTAAGTGATTTAAATATCTTGACTATTGAATCTGAATTTACAGGGCTGAAATCAAAGTTTATATTACATTTACTGACATTAGTGCTAAGTAATGATTGAGCTTCAACCGCGGATGATTTAAGACATTTCGTAGTATTAATGGCTATGTTAGAAAAATAATCTTCGAATGCTAAGGCAACGTCTTTATTTGATTTGTTGGTCACCTGTGTTCAGAGTGACTTGATTATCACGAGTTTTTGATTTTCCCGTTTCTCTATTTATAATATTCCATACAGTTTTTACCTTGTTGTCAGATGATTTAAGTTTGAGACTAAGAAAATTTGCCTTGGCAGTTAAACAAACTTGTTTAAAGGTCCTTGAATAATTCCTAACATAATTTAGAAAGTCAGCATTCTTATTTTCCTCCCTCTCTCTATATAGGTCATAAAGCCTATTTCTACTTTTATGAATGCCTGTAGTAGCCCATTCACTAAATTTTGTTTTCGACCTAGAAATAGTTTTCATTTTAAAATTGTTGTTAAATTGATGTAGAATTACGCCGAAGAAGTCTTTATAAATACTATTACACTCATTCTGTAAAAACGGTAACACTGTAAGATTACTCTGAACTTTATTTTTGAATAATTCCAAACGATTACTAGTTATAGGTCGGTATGTTATTGTATCAGGTTTTTGATAAAAATCATAGATGAAAGATGCCTTCTGACCACTATGGTCAGAATTAAAACAATTAAATATTTCTTTATCCAAACATTTGCAACTACAAAAAATATTATCTAAGCAGGTTGCACTACTAACACCTATCCGTGTGGGTTCTAAGAACAGATTACCTAAATTAAAAGATTTAAATAAACTAAGTAACCTAGTGGTATTATTTGACGTTTCGAGTAAGTTAATATTAAAATCTCCACAAACTATAACATGCTTCTGGGTATTACATGCTAATTTTAACACATGTTCCATAGTAGATTCAAATGTGCAAAACTCAGCCAACGGTGGTCTGTAAACACATATTATTATATAACTTTCTAGTTCTGCGCAAGAAATTTCTACAATCCTTTCTATCGATAGCTTTACAATATCCTTTCTTTCTTTGGATTTAAGAGTACTTTTTACAATTATAAAAGAGCCACCATGAATGGCACTTTTTCTGGCAAAATAACTAACTAATTTAAAATTTAAAAAATCAAAAATTAATTGCT
Organism: Acleris literana; assembly: GCA_946894065.1. Lineage (NCBI taxonomy): Eukaryota > Metazoa > Arthropoda > Insecta > Lepidoptera > Tortricidae > Acleris > Acleris literana. The sequence goes on along the minus strand of OX335697.1, from coordinate 10,854,474 downwards.
CTTGTCTAAGCCAATGTTCAGTAATGCACATAATTTGTACATTTTCATTATCTAAGAACAACCCTATTTCTAGTTCTTTGCTGGAAAAACCTTGAATATTTTGGTGAATTAAATTTATATTCAAGGGTGTTTCCGCTGTCCTATAATTTAGTTTAAATCATGAGGCAAGGCATTATTGCCAATAATGGCTTGTTGGGGCTGGGTACTACTGTATGTATTTGGTTCTATATTAAAAGCTCAACCAAGGTCAAAATATATTTCCTGGGCAAATGAATTTTTCCTGATGTTAGATCAAGTCGCTTTATAAATTTGTTTAAATCAAAGAAATGATATTTATTATTACAGCTTATAGCATTATATATTAAAGAATTAAAGTGTGCTATTCTATTATTATGACTAAATGGCATGCTTTGTGAGTATGGTAGCGCACATAGTATAATTTTACCTATGCCCCTACCTTCAATAGTATTTAGTGTTGATATTAATTTATCTACGCCAGACTTGTCCACACTAAGACTATTTCCTACCAAAATTACTAAAGTGGTGGTCCTGTCAAAACTTCCTTTTAAAAGTAAATCACTTAATTGCATAAGAGTTGCATTATGGTAACAGTAATTAGTAACATTTTGTTTTAATTTGTTATTTAACAATAAACCTAGTCCAGATCGGATCAGTACGAGGTGAAACAGAAAACGACCGCCTATTTATTAGAGCTATCGTATGCCAAAACTGAAAGTTTACTTAATACATAATCATATGATCCACTAACACATTTAAGAAGATGTTCTGACACACGCACACACACACGCACACACACACACACGCACACACACACACACACACACACACACACACACACACACACACACACACACACACACACACACACACACACACACACACACGCATGCCTATTTCTATTACTTGATTTACTTTAGTCTCTTTATATCTTCAGTAACACCAGTTATGTTCTTAGTATTGTTATACATTAATAGCCTTTAAACCATATTTGATTGAGGAATCACTGACACGGAAAATACAGTTTTCACTAGTTTCCGAGTCAGGGGTACACATTTTATGCTCGTATATTAATGCATAAGCTAGATCTAAGCAACTCAACATGTAAAAATTTCTGGAAATAAATATTATTATTATTATTATTATTATTATTTCTTCTATAATATGAACATACGTAAATATTTTATCCTACAACTTCATTGTATCATAATATGCAATGACTAAATGACTAGCGTTTTCAGTGAGCTAGTGAAGATGGAACATCAAACACATTGTCACGCTTATAATATACTAACGACCCGCCCTCGCTTCGCTTCGGTTTATGTGAGTTTTCGGTTACACCCGTACATAAACCAGAATTTATTATATTACACATAAAAACCTTCCGTGAAAAAATATCTAACTAAAGGTGAAAACCGCATCACAATCCGTTGCGTGGTTTAGGAGGTAGCGAATATACAGACAGACAGACGCAAAAAGCGACTTTTTTATACTATCTAAAACAGTAATTATATGCGTAAAGGTAAGGATATTCAATAATATATGGAACACATAGAAAAACACCAAATATTTCATAAAAATATATTTAATATCACACAGTTATTTAAAATTGACTTAATTACGAAATTCTTACACCAATTATACAAGTTGAATAGTAACCCTGACTAAAGTAAATAGTTTACTTTATTTAAATCTAAAATAAAAGGGTTGTTGACAGCAAAATAAACTGTTGCAAAAGCTTTATTTTATGTTGATTTGATGGTAAAAGTAGCTTTTTGCTGTCACCTTTAAAATGAATAATACTTAATTACTTGATTTGAGCAAGTTCTTAACTACCTAATTTGTTTTATTAAATCTAATCACAATCACGTATGGACATAATAATTTAATAATATTATTAAGTATACAAATTTTACAAGTATAAAGGTACAATAGTACAAAGTTCAAAGTTGTCATATTCAAATCATTGCTTTTTGTATTATGTAGATATAACGAGTATTACCACTTCCCATAAAATCCGAATAAATGATACACAAATTGAAACGACGTTTTTATCATCAGCAGCAGCGAAGAAGATTCATAACTTATACACTTTTCGCTTGTCATCCAAATTATCTCCTCATTACTCCTAAATAGCAAAAAAGCAAACCTAAATGTTTATTGTCATTGTGGTATAATATAGGCACGTAAATAACTCTCGTAGAAATTACCATTATGAAATTGGTGAAAGCATTACAGAATACAATTATAATATGTCACCCCAATATACACGAACGGGCAAATTTAGAGGAATGTGAAATAACAAGTTAACGACATTGTGGTACTTTACATGAGTTTTTATATTTTAAAATTGGTATGATTTTAATTTCTTTGTTTTTAGACATTTTGGTTACCTATTAAAGAAAATTAATAAACAAACATTATATGAATCAACATGGTTAAAAGATACCCATTGTTTTTCTGTGTAATTTTACTTTTATACTTTACTTATGTAACTCAAAATATATTTTTAAATTAATTAAACAACAGTTTTCTCTTAAATAAAATTATACCTTTTTGCGTTCCTTTAATTTGGCCCCTGAGTTTATTTAGTTCCTATAGTAGGGTAGTTGAACCAAATTCTGGCAACATCGTTAAGCAGGAATTGATCGGTTTAGTGTTGTCAGTTTATAATTTTTAAATAGTGCCTTGTATTTAGTAATTATCGTCGCCCATACACGTATACTATAAAATATATATTATTGTCATATAATATAGGTTTCTAAGAATTACCTACCATTTAGAGATTTTCCCACATTATAGCTTAAAATACAATTTTCTCAAGTATAACCATATTAAGCACAAATTCTTGGTAATAAATTAATCATTCATATTTCCAATTTCATTCGAACAGCGCGTCATTCCATCATTCATTGTCATTTTTTCCATTTTTTTTGCCAAGCTATACTATTACAGATGAAGTGCATTAAAACCTACGACATCGTATTATGTCCAAAAAGTTCGTGATAATCCTCCTTTCTTAATAATATTCTTAATAATGGGTATTAAAGCTGACTGAGGCAGCAAGATAAATACGAACATGTCCGAGTAAAAACGATGTCGCATGTATGCACTACATCTGTACTATCCGTCCCGCTCTCACGCCTTGGTGAAGCGCACGTAGACCGCGTTGAAAAGAGAGAGCAGCAGCCGCAGGGTGCCGTACACGACCGAGCGCGCGAACCCATTGATCATGAGCACGCGCAGGAAGAGCAGCAGCGTCGCGAACTTCACCACGTTGTGGAGCAGCCACATCCTGCCGAGACACTTGTTTCAGAACCAAATAATAAATCATAAATAAATAAATATCAGGGTACACTGCAACACCAATTGCTCTAGTCCTAAACTAAGCTCTAGGCTTGTGATTTAGGTATGTACTAAACAACGATTAACTTACTTATATAGAAAAATGTACATACTTAAATACAAATAAAAAAAATCGCGCTTATCACACGAATATCTGCCCTTACCGGGATTTGAATCCGGGACCGCTAGCTTCGTAGGCAGGGTCACTACGCTAGGTAACGATCGTTGTGGAAAACCTTGGGGAAGGCCTTAATTTGTCCAGCAGTGGACGTCTTGCGGCTAGGGTTTGCAATTCGAACATTCGAATATTCATATTATTCGAATATCCGACAAAAATTAAATTCGAATACGTCAATGTTCCTTATTCGAATAATTCGGATATTTTGAATAGTAAAAAAAAGGTTTAAATAGTGACCTACTTTTAATAGAACGCTAGAATCCGCTTTTCTTCATACCTACTGACACATACAAGCAGATAGTAAAACAGGAATGCAAATATGACATGACATGATATGAAGTTTCAAAACTAATTCCCAAAAAATAGGCTAAAAAAATCGACTTAATGCATTCGAACCGGTGGAGCAGGCTGGATTCCGCAGTGGCTTTAGTACCGTGGACCATATTCACACCGTCAGACAGCTTATTCAGAAGACCAATGAGTACCAATTACCTCTCTTCATGGCTTTAGTGGATTTTGAAAAGGCGTTTGATACTGTGGAAACATGGGCGATGTTGCAGGCTCTCCAGCGATGTCACATTGACTACCGCTATATCGATTTAATCAATACTATATATAGGCATGCTACCATGAATACGCCAGAATGATACATCTCTCCAAAATTGTTTACCAACTTTCTGGAAGACGTATTTAAAACCTTACATTGGAATGAAAACGGTATTAAAATCGACGAAGAATATCTTTCTCATTTACGGTTCGCTGATGACGTTGTAATTTTTGCCGAGACTCTGGCCGCTTTACAACTAATGATTTCATCTTTGGGTGTCGCATGCAGTTGCGTTGGTCTCAACATGACTTTTCCAAGACCAAAGTGATGACCAATAGACCGGTCGAGGATGGTGGGATAGTTGCTGGCGACGTGCGGCTGCATAGTCTCGGAGTATATTATTATTTACTTGGGACAAGTCATCACCATGGAGAATGACTGGGAAACGGAGATTAAGCGACGGATCCAGCTTGGATGGGCCAGTTTTGGGAATATGAGCAACATCTTTAAGTCGGACATGCCAATACACCTAAAGCGTCAAGCATTTAACCAATGCATACTACCGAAGCTGACCTATGGGTCTGAAACCAGTGCGATCACCGACTTCGTTATTATGACGCTGACGCATTATGAGGAAGCTGAAAGTTGCCCAAAGAGCAATGGAGAGAGCGATGAAATAACTAATAATGTTTAATTTAACCACGGAAAGAAGATTTTTTTTTTAAGTCAATGCAATATCTGTATTTTTAAACATTTTAATATTTGATTGTACAACTTTAAATCATTAATTCGTTTTGTTTCAATAAATATTCAAATTATCCGAGATATTCGAATATTCGAATATCGGAAATGGAACTATTCATATTATTCGAATTTTAAAAACGATGGAATATTGCAAACCCTACTTGCGGCTGATGATGATGATAAAAAATCACACTAAACAGCGTCAAATAATGACTGGGATTTGCCTAATTGGTATCGCATTTAATATTTCAAGCATCACATGCATGAACACACGAAATACCCAGCAAAAATATTCTCAGTATGACAAGTTGTTTTCATAAAATGCGTGCGTGTTTGAGTGTTTTTCTTGGAAAGAAGAAGACAAACGAGCATACGGCCATCTAATGGTAAATTGGGATTTGAGACCCGTAGACATTTGCATTCTCAAGACTAAAATTTTAAGACTGCGTTCCTAAGGGCCGTATTAATAATAAACTCATCTTGGCCGAGATGCCCGTCACAAGACACGTCAAAGTAAACGTCAAGCCATAGAACACTGTAATTTTTGACGCATTTCGAGACGAGCATTATAGTTGAGATCAGTTTATTAATACGGCCCTAAGACCGCCAATGCGTTGCCAACCCTGAGGACTACGATGGAATGCCTCTATGCTAGTAATTCATCGGTTGTCTTACGGTACAGGTGGTAGCGATCCGGGGGGACCCTGCACGGTGCACCACTATCGTAAAAATAGCATCTTCATTTTACTCCACTAAGTTCCACATGTCGGTCATTCTCCAGAGAGCCATTTCTGTATGTCCTCGGGCTTAAAAAATATAAAACTATTGAATTTGGTATAATTTATATTTTTTGTTCGTAGAAGGTACTCGTATTGAGGTGTACATGAATTTTCAAGTAAATATTCAATACCTTTCTAGCAGAAAAAATAAATCAATACCCCATTCTCCTAATTAACACCGCGCGTCCCACTTCCGAAATCACTAATATAACTATTTTCCCCGATCATATACAAGAGGAAAGATGAATGAAAGTATTTTTATTTAATGAAAGATAAGATATCCAAATTACAAAAAAAATACCAAATTTATTTAGTAATATATCACTAAGATATAAAATAAAGAAACTTTGTCCCGATACGTGTACTAATTCACGCGCCGCTTTCATTCTTGTCCGTGCAAGGCCATTGAAGAAATAGATAGACGTCTGTAATGCATTTTGCGTGAGCAGACACTCATGTCAAGACCCTCTTGAGAGAAAGACGTGTTAATGTTGTGTGGATCGCACACTACAAATGTAAGTATCTAATTCGCATGTTTTGGTTCTCGTAAATGCTAATTAACACGTTCACGTTTTTAAAATCAGCCAATAACTCTATAGCTCTGTAAATTATTGTATACATTAAGAACCTCAGTATTTAACAGTTACTGGATTATGTAGTTTATCACATGTACCTAAAAGAAGTTATATTTTTTTTATCAAGAATCCCTAATACACACGTCTAATTCACGGGTCAAAAATGAACGCGTTAATTAGTTTAAGAGTAGTAAAAAAGGTTTTTGGTACATAAAAGTATTTTATTTCTAATTGCTCGCTTAAGCTAAACCAGTTTAAATTAATTTACAGGAATAATCTTTTTACAAAAATGTAATTCCCGGAAGAATGATGGCATGATTAGAATGACATATATTATGTCAAACTGATGTTATTAGAGGGGCCCTAACCTTAAAATCATCCTTATGATCGTATCTGTATGCTTAAGTGTTTGGACAATATGTTTTTTAGAGGTTATTTTATTTTTCCTAGCATATTTCTCTTGGAAAACATGAAAATTTTGCTGACCGCATTAAAAAGTTGCATTTTGACAAAAAGTGACAACTGTAATTCTAATCGTGTAAGGAAAATCCTAGGGACCCGGCATCATTCTTCAAATTTGTATAAATTATGTATTAAAACCACCCGCAATAATTAAACTACATACTTAAAGTTGAATGTCTGTATGTTATGTTACATAACTTATGTATGTAAAGCTTAAACGGCTCGACGGATTTTAGCATTATGAATTATGAGGTGTCCTTAGATTCAATAAAATTAACTAGTTTATTTATATCTTTTTAGTTCATCGGGTTTTTAAATTTTAAATTACTTTTTTTAAAGATAGATAGGGAATGTAAAAAGTAGGAGGAAGAAGTATTATTTTTTCTTTAGCAGATACGGCAATTTATTTGTTATCGTTTGTTCATAATACCTAAGGTTTATACCTTAGTTATTATGTTAGTAAAGTTATTAATTCTGTTTTTTTTTATCGTTTTCATTGTTGATTATAGAACGATTATTTCAGTGAAATATTAGTTAGCTTATTATGTATGTATATCGGGATGGATATTTTATGTTCCTAATAGTTTCAACGTTGCAATATAATAAATATGATAAAATTAATAGACAGTCTGACAGTTTTTGTCTTATTTCCTAAAAATATATATATTTGGCATGAACATTTATCTAATAAACGCGTAGTTTTTTTAATTCGCAAGCAAGTAAACCTAATTAACGCATCGCTTTTCTAATTCGCGCGTCACGCAAATATTAAAACCCTTCTAGTTAATTAACCGCTAATAATAATTAAGTGCCCAATAAATATTAAAGTTTGAATGGTCGATATGTTACTACATTTTGCATAAATTTTATCAAAAACCAAGTGGAAAAAAAGGGCGGTGTTAATTAGACTGAGAACACAATTCTGGAGAATGACCGATGTACGTAAGTGTGCGTGCGTGCGTTTGTGTGTACTGACTTGTGCATGTGGCGGCGCGCAGCGTCGAGGTCCTGGTCGCGCTCGCGCAGCAGGTAGCGCCGCGTGCCGCGCACAAAGTTGCGGAAGTGCTCGTCCCACCTGCAACACACCCAGCCAGGGCCTTGGAGTCGTCGACTATAATACGCATGCTGGTCTCACACGGAGGCAGAACGCCCTGGATGGAGAGTACTGCTACTGTGTGAGGCACAAAACAGTACTGAGGGCCCTGCCAAGATGCATTACGCTAATTAGCGTTTCTATTCGATTCGCTTTTAAACCAATCGTGTCACTGGTAGATAACGTGATACGAAAAGTCACGTGATCTACCAGTGACGCGATTGGTTTAAAAACGAAACGAATAGAAACGTTAGTTAGCGCAATGCATCTTGGCAGGGCCCTCTGTTCTGTTTCTGTCTCGGCGTGTGCGTTCACACAGTAGCAGTACTCTGCTGTCCACTGTTCTGCCTCACTGTTCTGCCTCCGTGTGGCTCCAGCATTACCAAATTAGGTAAGTGAGTAGTAATGTCTTATTCTAATTTTTAAACTATTAAGAATCTGATACAAGCTTTTGTTGCCGATAGCGATTGCACAGTCGTCATCTACTTTTCAAGACCCAAGTGAGTGAATCTACGTTACGTGCAGTGGAGGTCCTGTCGCCACCTTCCGACTCCATCATCAGATCAGCTTCTACATAGTGTAATATTTAATTGCCGTCGACTTTATTGATGTAATTGCCTTGAAAGTTTTGAACTGGAACTACATCCATCCATACGTCTATTGAAGGTATATGTATTAGGGGACCATGACGGTGTGTGCTCGTCTCTGTCTGTCTATCTGTCTGCCCCCCCCACTCACTGTATGGCGCCGACGTCCAGGTTGTAGATGGCCCGGTCGCGCGGCGACAGCCGGTGCATGAGCGCGCGCACGCGGTTGGTCTCGAAGTGCCACTCGCGCGTCGAGAAGAACTCCAGCGCGCCGCTCATGGCTGCCAGGCGCTGGGAGGCTGTCCGCAGGCTGATCCTGAACAAGGGAAAGAAATTTAACAAGTATTAGATAGATAAAACCCCCGCTATAATGGCGGGAACGCGGTGGATGCGAAAAGCACAAGACCGGTCTGAGTGGAGAGCCTTGGGGGAGGCCTATGTTCAGCAGTGGACGTCTTTTGGCTGACATGATGATAATGATGATGAATGGTGATCCCTTCTTTCAGAGCTGATATCTCTTAAACGGCTCAACCGATTTTCATGAAACCTAGCTAACGACCACCGCTAGAAAATTTGCTTTCAACTAAAAAAAAAACGCATCCAGATCGGTTCACTCAGAGGTACGGCGCCACAAACACACAGCGGTCAAATTTGTAATACCCCTCTTTTTACGTCGGGGGTTAAACCCTTTGGCATGGAGAAGCCAACGAGCACACGGGCCACTTGTTGGTTAGTGGGATCTGTGATCATCTGTGATTATCTGTGACCATCTGTGAACACCTGTGACCACGTGTGAACATCTGTGACCATCCTGTGATCATCTGTGATCATCTATTATGATCATCTATGATCATCTTTGATCATCTGTGATCATTTGTGACCATCTTAGACCACCTGTGATCATCTGTGATCATCTGTGACCCATAGACATTTACAAGTCTCAAGTCTTTGTGTTGCCACCCTTGAGGACCAAGTCGGAGTACTTCTTATGCTACACAACAATGCGAATACTTCCGTGTGGAGTGGAGGTGGTTATCAGGATTTTGAAACTGAACATTCTCCTACAAAATTCGATAACGTTTCACACCCCCTAAATGAAGTCCGATTTTTACGATATTTCAATATATTGTAGACATTATGAAAAACTAGGTTTGTTTTCAAGAAAATATTTCTTGGAAAGAAACAAAGGAAAAGAAAAAAAAACGGAAATTTAGAAACTTACTTTTAATTAGGTACCTACTAAAACTTGAGAAACCTTATCTCTTTAGCTACATTTGTATGTTTTTTTTTGACTGCTACGCGATTAAATAGTCGTCACAATCCTCTCAAAGCCGTTAAGGGATACGATGGTGGGAGCGATCTAGACGGACCCTGGACAAGGTCCCACCACCCCTGACTCTACGATCATATACGTGAACTTAATTGTAAACGCCCTTTGACAAATCTGAGTCTTCCATAACTTCCCAAAACCTTATAGTTACTGTTCATTGCGTAATTTTAAAGTGGTCTGTCCGCTGGTACTAACTGCGTCTTGACCCCCAGCAGCCTCGCGGCGTGGTCTGCCATGTAGAGCGGCGCCGTCTGCCACAGGAACTCCAACGTCTTCTGCGCCCATCTGGAGACATGACGGGATAGTGAGTGAGTGCTTGCCCTTGGTACGTGACTGAGTTACAAAGAAGATGAGTGAGTGGGCGAGTAAGTGGATGAGTGAGTGACTGAATTCAATAGTGAGTTTGTGCCCTTGGTGCGTGACTGAATTACAAAGAAGATGAGTTAGTGGCCGAGTTAGAAAGTGACGGACCATGCTGGTGAGTGGCAGAGACTTACTTGGACTCGACGAGCGCGCCGGAGGGGTACCAGAGCGCGCCGTCGAGCGGGAAGCGCTTGATCTCGCGCCGCAGCGTCTCCTCGAACGCGCGGAAGCTGGTCGGGTTGTCGGCGGTACCGCAGTTGTACACGCGGACCTCCTTAGGCCTGCGACAAAAGGTTTATATTCAAATATGTAAGCATTAATCTGAAACTTCGCTGCCCTGCGAAGGCAAATGGCCGTATCTCAAACAAATTCCTGTAGCAAATGGAACCTTATTACTAACGAAAAAGGATTGGATCTGCTTTGGCTAATGAATTTGAGTTACCCCCTTTTGGCTTATAAGGGCAGCGTTAGGGGCAGATCAGATCCCTTTAGCTGAACTAGAAATCGAGAAGTTAAACGTAACATCGACCCTGGTGGAATCCTTTGGGTACGGAACCCTAAAAACGTAGTGTATCGTGAGGGTACTGACTTGTCGATGGCGGTCTCCCAGGCGACGGCGATGAGCGTGTCGACGGCGATGTCGACGGGCAGCAGGTCGGCCATGACGGCGGCGCGCGCGCGGAACACGTGCAGCAGCCCCTTGCCCACGCCCACCACCACGCCCGTGGGCCCGTTAAGGTTGTCGATCCAGCCCGGGAATGGGTGCTTCACCGACGAGATCACTGCCGACAACCAACAACCTTCAGGGCGTCACATGTATACCTCTATATTTCGTTCCATCTGTTATTTTGTGTAATGTGACATGCAATAAATATTTGACTTTGACTTTGACTTCATAATACGCCGGTCAAGTGCGAGTTGGACTCGCGCGCCGAGGGTTCCGTAGCGCCGCTCAGTGCGTTATTGTATTCGATTTTGAGCCGAATCGGCGCGAGCCCGACTCACACTTCACCATTTTTGTATTTGTTGCTTTTCTTCAAGGTTCGTCTTGGGTTCGCGCTGTAATCGTGCCAAATTTGACGCTTGTATGTTTGACCGTTTTTAAGATACAACCATAATAAAAATACTACGTTGAAAAAAAAACGGATCATGTACGGGGACTTTTTAGGGTTCCGTAGTCAAGCTAGGAACCCCTTATAGTTTCGCTATGTCTCTTGTGACTCTTGGTTCTAGAAAGCTGAGGCATGAATGTACATATTTGTCTCGCCGACAAAGTAGGAAAAATAAAAATTTTTTTTTAGGTCTTTTAATATAAGCAATGTGGTGATGTTTTCTCGTCTGCGCCATGGTGTAGTGTCGTTGGTTTTTTTAAGACAATTTTTCGATTAAGGTATCCGTTTGTGAAATATTAAGATTTAAAGTAATATTTTTTGTTTGAGTCAAGTGTCGTCGGAACCTAACGCTGAGCATGGTTATAATGGTAAGACATGCTCTTGCACGGTTTTTTTATTTTTTTGTATATCCACCGTACACATATTCCAAAATGGGTTTACTAATGTTTCGACGAAAATTATTTAGCAAATCCTTAACTCCCCAAACTACTTACGTATCCCATATTTTTATTTGGGCAAATTTTTATTTTCCAACTCAACGTTTCGCACTGATATCATTTCCCAACGAATGATTTGATAAATTATTGTTAGACAAATTATTACCTGGGATTCTTTTAAGATGACAATTATGTTTTCGCCACATGTATTGATTGGCATACCTTAATTTAAAAATACCCCTAACTTAGGTAGGTACAGTCGCCATCAGATATATTGTAGCGGGCGAGGTACTCAAATATTTCGGAGCAGCATTACTTTTCAATAAATTCGTTACACTAGTTATGGTCAATAACATCAGAACATGCAATTTGTCATAAATATAAGAGCAGCGACTTTTCAATAAATTCGGAACATATAACGAGGTAAAAATATCAGAAAGCACAGAACTTCAAAGGTATCGACGCAGTCAGGGTGGTCATAAAGATCGGAACATTTATGGAAAATATACCTTAAGTCTGTATCACACAGTTTAAATTCGTTACTATAATTATTATGCATGTCGAATCTACTCGTGACGTGTACACGTCACGAGTAGATTCGAATTCCAAACAAAACATAAATACGTTATGCCAAAGATCGACATGCATAATAATTATAGTAACGAATTTAAACTGTGTGATACAAACTTAAGGTATATTTTCCATAAATGTTCCGATCTTTATGATCACCCTGAGTGTGTAGATACCTTTGACGTTCTGTGCTTTCTGATATTTTTACCTCGTTATATGTTCCGAATTTATTGAAAAGTCGCTGCTCTTATATTTATAACAAATTGCATGTTCTGGTGTTATTGACCATAACTAGTATAACGAATTTATTGAAAAGTAATGCTGCTCCGAAATATTTGAGTACCTCGCCCGCTACAATATATCTGATGGCGACTGTACCTATCTCTGGGAGTAGTTTCGTTTTTAGGGTCATAAAAACAATAACCCTAACCTACCTATCTCTGGGAGCAGTTTCGTTTTTAGGATCATAAAAAAAATGTTATTTGCCTTAGCAAATCATTTGCTACGTAATTATTTACCACATAGAATATGACGTAATAAAATATTGCAATATAAAAATGTAGCGAAATAAAAAAATTACGATGTAAAATTATGCCAAGGATTGGTTTGCCAAATAAAACTTCGGCGAAAAGTTGGTTGCCAAATGAAATTTGACGAAACATAATTCGGCAAAAAGGCAGTACACCTCAAAAATGATAACCCGCTATCTTACGGTTCAAAAGACGCAGCTCTTTAGAGTTATGACGGACTGACGGACGGTGAAATATTAAGCGTTCTGTTGATAGTGTTGGGTACTGACCGATGGTGGGCCTGAAGATGGCGATGGGGTAGGAAGCGCTCCCGTGGCGCTCCACGGCGCTCTCGGCCAGCGCCTTCGTGAACGTGTACGTGTTGGGCTTCGGCGCGATGTACCTGCGCACGCGCATACACCTCACATCAGCGCGGACGCCAGGCTTATTGCCTAATGGCCCCTCTACATGTTCGCGGATCATGCGCGTAAGGGACGGAGCAATACGTATGAGTGAGATGCAAGAATATGTTGCTCACTCTAAGGTGTAAATGCGTCTCTTACGCTGGCCCATGACCCGTCAACGTAGAGTGGCCGTACACACTCGCAATCGCAATCGTTTTCATTTTGATAGTCCGGAGGCGAGCCTGCTTATAAAATGAAAACAATTGTTCCACTTGGAAGTCGATTGCGATTGCGAGTGCGTTAGTCAATATTGCAGCGGGTCCGGGACACGGGTACAGTCGAGTTCATAAATATGTGTACATTTTAGTACCTTGTCTTTTTAATGTCATGTTAAACTGCCATATCTGATTTGTCATAGCGATTAAACTGACAAGGTACTAAAGTGTACAATATTTAAGAACTCGACTGTAAACTGCGGTATCCAATCAGTGCTAAACAACGTTTCACAAACAGATTCATTTCACAAACATAATTATCATTTTGCGTTTTTTCCGAAACTGTAAATATAACATTATTTATTGTCAGGGCCATCTTGTAGAACCCGTAGGTTAGGTTGGGTTAATTTTATAAAAATCCTGAAATATTTACAGTTTCGGAAAAAAAAGCGTTTTGCAAAATAATGTTTGCGAAATGAATCAGTTTGTGAAACGTTTTTAGCCAATGATGGTTAACCCACAAATAAGCCAAAACGCGACCATATAGAGCCGCTTAACACGATCATAATAAAGTTGATTGTTTTAAATTATTAGAGTACTGACTGCTGCGTGATGGCGGCGAGCGCGGCGGGCGCGTGCTGCGCCAGCGCTAGCACGGCGGGCAGCGGCGCGGGCGCCGGGTACACGCGCTCGCACACGTGCGACAGCTCCGCGTTGCTGTACGCCGTGGACACGTGCACCAGGACCTGCGGGGAGGTCAGTGACAGTCAGTCATCGCTTAGAGGACGCGGCGAGCAGCGGCGCGGACGCTATGTAGTGACGCACATGCATGTTAGGCAGCGTGTCGCACAGCTCTATGACGCTGTGTGGTGACGCACCTGCATGTTGGGCAGCGTGTCGCACAACTCGATGACGCTGAGTGGTGACGCACCTGCATGTTGGGCAGCGTGTCGCACAGCTGCATGACGCTGTGTAGTGACGCACCTGCATGTTGGGCAGCGTGTCGCACAGCTGCATGACGCTGTGTAGTGACGCACCTGCATGTTGTGTAGAGTGTCGCACAGCTCCATGACGCTGTATAGTGACGCACCTGCTTGTTGGACAGCGTGTCGCACAGCTCCATGACGCTGTGTAGAGACGCACCTGCATGTTGGGCAGCGTGTCGCACAGCTCCATGACGCTGATGATGCTGCGCACGTTCTGGTCGACGGCGGTGCTCAGCTCTTCGTCGAACTTGAGCGTTGCGGCCGAGTGGAACACCACTGACACCTGGACAGGGACACAGACAGACAAACTATTAAGCAGATCCAGCAAGCTTCATCCTAGACTTCATCATCATTGACCATCGTGAGGTAGTGGTAAATCGCTGATCATTCCGGAGGTGTTATTATGACGACAACCGAAGTGTATATCAACAAGTGGCAATCTCGACTTGACAAAAGCAAGTGGAGCTAACCCCATGTGGTTCGTTTAGTCCACCAGAGTAATACTCTTTAACCGAACAATTATTCTCGCGTGTCCATGGACCTGTTTCTCTAATAAAATCATGGCTAAGCATCATGGGGATTGTCTAAAACTCGACATTGGCGAAATACGTTACACCTTGTTAAAACAAGGAGTGAAAGCCATTAATTAATAAAAAAAGGGGCTATCTGTGCAATATAAGATAAGATAAGGCCTTACGTCTTGCAGCTGCGCGGCGGCGCCGGGCGGCAGGCCGAGCCCCGGCTTGGCCACGTCGCCCTCCAGCGCCACCAGCTTCTCCAGCTGGTCCGGGCAGCGCTGGCGGACCATGTCGAACACCTGCACGCGGAAATGAGCTTTATTCTTTACTAGCCACCCGCCGGCTTATGTGAAGTTTCCGTAACACCCGTAGATAACCCAGGTTTTATTATAAAAATCCTCCCCGAGAAATTTGCCGTGTGGTTGCCGGGTTAGAATACTCCATGTCTTCTCGTGGATGTCGTAAGAGGCGATTAAGGAAATAAAGGCTTGTAGTATGTGGAGCATTATTAGAGAGCGCACGAATAAAAAACAGAAAAGCGGAAAACAAAATCTTAAACTGTTAATAAATAATGTCTTTTCCACTGACCCAAAACTAATAGCTAACACTTTTAATAATTTCTTCGCATCCATAGGCGAACAAAGTAACTCCTCGGATATCGGGTTTAATGATGAACCCCGCGGGCGGCCCGTGCTGCATCCTACCCCGAACACTATGTTCCTTACCCCTGTTAACTGCCAGGAAGTATATCGGTATATAAAATGTCTCAAAAACAAGAATAGCCACGGGATAGACGAACTGCCACCCTCGCTAATTAAGCAATGTGCCGAACAACTTTCACCACCTCTCACAATTCTAATAAACCAATCCTTTACTGAAGGAGTGTTCCCCGACCTCTTAAAAAAAGCCATAATTAAACCTATACACAAAAAAAGCCACAAAACCGATCCCAATAACTACCGCCCCATAGCTCTGTTATCTACACTATCAAAAATTTTTGAGAAGGCAATGTGTGATCGTGTATATGATTTTTGTGAGAAATTTAGAATCTTTAATGAAAACCAAAACGGATTTCGCAAAAAACGGTCAACGACCCTTGCGGTCTACAAATACTTTCAAGAAATTTTAAATATTTTAAATGGAAAAAAATACGCAATCGGTATATTATTGGACATGAGCAAAGCTTATGATAGTGTAAATTTCAAAATTCTTTTAAATAAATTATATGGATTAGGGATCCGTGGAATAGCTCATGATTGGTTTGCCTCTTATCTCAAAGATCGCGAACAGTTCACGGAGGTGGAGTATTTCGAACTCGACACCGGAGAAATAATGAATGTCCGTTCCGATAGCAAAATAACTAACGCCTCAATCCCTCAAGGAAGTGTAATAGGATGTTTGTTGTTTATTTTGTATATAAATGACCTTCCAAAAATCATGAATGAACCATGTATTCTTTTCGCAGACGACATCTCTCTTCTCACAACATGCCAAAATAATGTTAACCTAAATGAAAAACTTAACTGCATATTAGATAAAACTACAAAATGGTTAAATGAGCACAATCTACAAATAAATTATTCAAAAACTAAACTAATGACTTTTCATCCTTACCAAAAAAAACCGCTAGAAATAAACCTAAACTACAGAAATAAATCAGTAGAAGTTGTTAACGAATTCACATTGCTTGGACTAGCTATAGATACTCACGTAAACTGGAAAACTCATATAAAAAAGATTAGAAGTAAAATATCACAATTCGCTTATGCGCTCCGTGAAGTTAAAAGATCAACCGACTTCGAAACTGCACTCGTCACCTACTACGCCTATGCGTACGCCTGAGGGCTCAGACAAGATGCACTACGCTAACTAACGTTTCTATTCGATTCGTTTTTAAACCAATCGCGTCACTGGAAGATGACGTGATACGAAAAGTCACGTGGTCTACCAGTGACGCGATTGGTTTAAAAACGAATCGAATAGAAACGTTAGTTAGCGTAGTGCATCTTGTCTGAACCCTGGTTCAGCTACGGCGTCATCCTTTGGGGAAATAGCACCGATGCGCCAGCTCTCTTTACACTACAAAAAAAACTTGTCCGCATCCTAGTTAATATAGAAAATACAGAAAGCTGTAAACCCCACTTCCAGGAAAATAAACTACTTACCCTACCGTGCATATACATTCTTGAGATGTGTAAGTTTGTTAGAAAATATCCTGAATACTACAAAAAACGAGAAGACTTACCCACAACCCATTTCCTGCGACACAGAGATAGATTAATGTTACCCGCGTCAAAACTGAAGATGTGCTCTGACGGAACTTATATAATGTCTATAAAAATATATAATAAATTACCGAATAATATAAAAACTGAAAAAAACGAAAACAAATTTATAAAACTTTTAAAGGAACTTCTTATAAGGAAAAGTTATTATACTATAAATACGTACTTGGAAGACAAACTGTAATTTAAACTTAAACTTATACATATAAATAACAAACAGTGACATTAATAAATATTATAAATAAATATCATATTAAGTAGGTATATTGGGAAGATAAGTTAGAGATAAATACAAAAATACGATAATAATACACAGAATTAGTGATAATTATACATAGGTATATAATACATAGTAGGATTAAATAATACAAAATTATTACAACAGATATTTAAGTTTAATTACAAAGTTCAAATTAAATTTGACATAATTTAGTTTAAATTATATACCTTATGTGCAATATAATTAATAAGTGCAATGTAGAATCATTGAGCTAAAGCCGTCTCTTGATGTTGCTGCGCCCAACAGGGTCCATAATTAAGTTATAATAATTATATTTATTACTGTAATAGCTTAAGTTAGCCTGTCATCTGCCAACACATTGTGGAATGCAATAAACGTTTGAGTATTTGAGTATTTGAGTATTTGAGTAGTACCGTTAGGGGATGGGCTTAAAACCTGTCACTAATACACGGGTAAACATCTTAGCCTGATTGTGCAAAATCAACAAGATTTACGTTGTTGGTAATTCTGTAGCTGTGCCTACCCCAATCTGGAGAATGAAGGCGTGAGTTGATGTACCTATGTATGTGTAGGAAGAGCGAGAGAGAGTCGTACCTGCGAGTCCTTGAGCGCCTGCAGCCGCTGCGCCGGCGCCACGCCCTTCTTGACGCGTAGTAGCAGGTGCAGGCGCGCGATGTCGGGGCACGTGGACAGCAGTCGCTCCACCAGCACCTGCGGCAGGAAGGCATTTTTCAAGCCAGGTTTTTGTAAAAGAAAATTCTAAGCCCTAAAAAACATTGACCGGAAATTATTCAGGAATATGACTGTCAACCTTCAGTGATGGAGAGGCACGAGAAGAAGAGGAGATATCAGTTGTATAGAATGTATGGCGCTGGCTGCGCCATCGAGCGTCCAGCTCCGACTTTTCTTGGACAGAGAATTTACTTATAGTAAGAGTACGAGTACGTGTCACTTAGAGAACAAGTTTCAGTTTAAAAAAAAAATTTGGGTCAGGCTTTTGATGCTGACTGTACTTTTTGTTTGCAAAGTCATTATCTGCTTATTAAGAACAAACTAATGAGGCCCAACACGGTGAGTCCACGTTAAGTATAGCGGAGACCCGGTCGCCACCTTCCGACTCCATCATCAGACCAACTCCTAGATATATTGCATTATCATTGGGTTTACATAATGTGGTCCAAATTTCAGCCCATTCCGTTCCAAATTGACAAGACTTGCAAGATGGTAAGCGAACAACTTACATAGGTACCGTCACGAGCGTTAATTTGGGACCCATTTCAAGAAAAATATGCTTCAAGTCGTCAATGTCATTAAAGATGTCAAGTCATTTGTAACTTTTAGGATACTCAACCTTATTGTTGTAGAATGTCAGATTGACTTTGGACCTAATGTGGGTACCAAAAATCTCGTGACTGTAAAATCATTGTAGTGTTAGGTGGTGTCGCATGTCTCGCTAGGATCAGCATCGCGCAAAGTTTTCTTTGCTTTGCTCTGAGTTGAAAATATTGTCCTCATCGGAAATATACAGGGCGTCCCAAGACTATGGGACATACCTTAAATATCGTAGATAGGATATTTTGCTGATAGAAGACTTTATGTTATTTTTAAAAGTTAGTAATATTGCATTCAAAGATGTTCTAAAAATTATTTGCTTCGTCTGGGAATCGAACCGACCTAAATGTGAAAAAAAAATCACCCGTATTTTTATGATGCCAATCGAAAGAATGAACAAAAAATAATAATTCTTCTTAAGTAACATAGTATCTTAAAAGAAAGGAACAACGTGAAATTAATCATTTTAATCAAATTAAAAACATACATGAAACTGCCGAAGTCAGTAGAGTATTTTTTGAATTAAATGCTCAAAATGTGATCCCTCTTGTCTTGTGCAAATCGCCAATCTTTTAATAAGTCCGTTGCCCGTTGATTTTCTAAACATATTATGGTGAATACTCGATATGATATGGCTCAATTCTGTTTGTTACTTGCCCACGTTGTCGTATTGCTTTTTGTATAGCAAATCTTTCACGTATCCCCAAAAGAAGTAATGTAACGGTGAAGTAATGCACGTGCACCTATAATAAGAAAAACTGTGCCAGTAAGTCGTTTATTAAGTGGGTACTTATTTGCGAATTAGTAATTCTATCTATGGAATGATAATATCGCTATTTTTCGGACGTCTCGTCGTCGGTAATAAATAATGTTCTTGAAATATGAATCAAACATTTTACGTTATTCCTTTCTTTTAAGATACTATGTTACTTAAGAAGAATTATTATTTTCTGTTCATTATTTCCATTGGCATCATAAAAATACGGGTGATTTTTTGTCACATTTAAGTCGGTTCGATTCCCAAACGAAGCAAATAATTTTTAGAATATCTTTGAATGCAGTATTACTAACTTTTAAAAATAACATAAAGTCTTCTTTCAGCAAAATATCCTATCTATGATATTTAAGGTACTTTCCCTTCATGTCCCATAGTCTTGGGACGCCCTGTATAATTTTACTCGTTTGTTATACAAACTATTTTTTTGGCAAGGAGAAGACACGCGAGCACTCTGGCCACCTGATGTTAAGTGGGATCTGAGACCCATAGACATTTGAAATCTCAAGATTACAATCTCAAAACTGCAATCCTAAGACTTCAAATGCGTTGCCAACCTTGAGGACTGAGATGGAATGCCTCTAAGCTAATAATAGTCTTATCACTACACCGGAACACAGCAATGCGAACACTGCTGCGTGGCAGTGGGTTAATGGATAAGATGATGGTAGCGATCCGGACGGACCCAGCACAAGGTCCTACCACCACTAAAATATTATTCAGGGTGGAAGGCAACTATAGTTCTCATCTTCTAGACTTTCACATATTTTTAAAAAAAGTTCCAAAAATATTTTAGAAACGTTTAACGTTTAACCATTTTGGCCGTAATAAAAAATGTATTTAGGTTAAGAAATTTTTATGCTTGTAAACTGTTTTTTTTTATGTGCCAAATAAATTATTTTTCATTTTATTTTTTCATTTTATTTAAACTATTAAGGTTCATGAGATACAGCCCGCTGATAGAAATACAGACAAACAGCTGAGGCTTACCAATGAGGTCCCGTTGGCACCCTTGGGGTAAGGAACCTTAAAAATCACCCTGTTGTCCCTTTCCACCCTGTATAAACCTGAATATATAGATGGTGAAGACAACAGAGATGATGAAGTTGTTAATGACGAAGACGGTGAAGACGGTATAATTGATGATGATGATGATGAGGATCACCTTCCCGAGGAAGCCGGTGGCGCCGGTGATGAACACGGAGCGCCCGGCGTAGAACTGCGGCAGCAGCGCGCCGCCCTGCTCGCGCGGAGCCACCATGGCGAACTGGTTGATGTCTGTAAGAGACAACTTAACATTAACCACAATAAAGAAGTTAACATTTTGATTTCTAGATATTTTAAGAAGTACTTCGGCGTCGAGACCCTTGGCCTAGCGCTCAAAGCCTTTTAAAGGGATTGTCAAAGAAACTCATTGACGTCACGGAGACCGAAGAGCTGGCAGTGTCCTCGCTCAACGAATTAACGACATTCAAAGAGAAAATGCTGCCAGCATCGTTGGTACTAAATTTAAAGTTTTAGTTTACTTTTATATCTTAGATTTAGTTGTATTTAAGCTTAGTTTAAGACAACAAACATCATGGTAAGATAATACAAAACCTCTTAACATACTAACTATAAATAAAATAACCCTGGCAGTTCACCCGCTTGAGGCATGGTCCCTAAAATGCTGGCCGCGTTACCCCTTCGCACAGCCAGACTGAGCCGCTGCGCAAAGAAAGAGCCTGCTCTGGGATCACCCGCCGCCAAAATAAGCCAAAGTTTCCATTGCAAGTGCCGCAAAAAAGTAATTATCTTTTAGAAAAGCGTATTTGCTTAGTTTTGGTTTTAAATTTCAGTTATTGTTTTATACTTTATGAACATGTTTTATTTTAGGTAAAAGATAAAACGTTTTAGATGTACGAGTAGGTACTAGTAAGTAACTTACTACTTTTATTTTCTTTCATATGACAAAGAAAAGTTGAATGATAACTTGAACTGACAGTAACTTTTATCTGAGGATTGGAAATATTGGTCGTTAGAATGTACCCGTTTGGAATATTTATTTGAGTTGCTTGTTTCCATTTTATTAATTATTATTCTTAGTCTGCGCGTAGCGTGCCTATTTCTATTGTTCATTGTTGAAGATTTTTTTCGAAAAACGATTGAAAATCACCACTTCTTATCTCACTCTGTAACTGTTTTTTCTTGTAATTGTATAAGTACCTAGTCGTGTTTAACAATGTACAAGTTGCAGAACATTCTCAGAAGTTAAGAAATCTTCTCAAGAAAAGATAAAAGAAATTTACTCAGTAAGTAGGCCGCACGGGCACTTTTACACGTCAAGAATCTACCAGCGCTTCCCAAGAGAAGACCACTGCTGAGAAGAAACGCCGCAAGAAACTCGAACTAAGAGCATTGAGAATGTTCTCTTTTCATACAAAATTTAAGAATATTCTTAGAAATTTCCGAGAATTTCTCATAAGAAACTTTCTCAATTTGTGAAGTTACTTTTCGGTACAATGCTAGTCGTGTTCAATAAAGATACAGATGTAGTGAATAATGTTTTGCCATCGTTTTTTGTCGGATAAGTTCGTATTGATCTTGCTTTCTCAATTAGCTTATCGGTGGGTACTAAAGTTGACTGGGACAGCAAGATAAACACGAACTTTTCCGACAAAAAACGATGGCAAAACATTATTCACTACATCCGTAATTGTATTGTAATAGTCTTACACGATATATTTTTGCCAAAAATATTGAACGAAACAAGCCTCTTGAGTTTTTTGGAGCATTCTGTCTTACACTGCCGACCTTACACTGAACTTGAGCAGAACGATTCTGTTACCGCACGCGCACGTGAATTTATTTAACTTGACCATTCAACAAATACACGTCACAACGGACTTGAAATACTTGTGTGAAAAGTATCCATCAAAAGCGTTTTTAAATACGTATTCAAAGAGAGCCATTGCAAAACCGCTTTTACCCGGTTGTAATAAAATTCATAGAGTTATAGAGGAGCGAGCAAACAGAAACACGTGAATGACATCACGTGAAGTTTGCGGAATCGTGAGATTTTATTTGATTTGTGAAGTAATTGGCTGTTGGAGGGGTTTGTTTTCATAGGCGTTCCGCAGGGTGACACTCCGGGGCCACTAGTTTATGTTGTGCACACAAAAATTACACGGTTTGGCGAAGATGCGCAATTGCGAACATGTTTTTGGCAAACTCAACAGTCGTCCTTTGATTACATTAATTAGCGATAGAGCGTTAATCACAGTTTAAAGAAGATTTAAGAATGTTTAATTTAGGTAATTTTATTTTTAGATCTGATCGGATCGGATGCCAAAGTCTAAAAGATATAAATAGAAAAATATTATAACAATAAATTAGCACTTAAAAATTTGGTTGTTATTTTAATTGCCAAGTTTTCTCGCTGAAGGAAATTACTACCTTAATTACTTCTTCACGCTGCAATGGCTGGACGGATTTGGATGAAATTTGAAATATAGATAGCTTCATCATCATTCTCCTGGCCTTACCACAATTTATGAAATGTACAGTCGACGTCAAAGATATATTTACACTTTAGTACCTTGTCACTGTATCCGCTATGACAATTTCATACGGCAGTTAAAACATGGCGTTAAATAGACAAGGTACTAAAGTGTAAACGTATTTATGACGTCGACTGTCGATATTTTATACCCTGGATTAATACATAAGCTATCGAGGAGAACATTTCCCGAGGGAACATCTAGCCGAAGAAGCCGAGGGCTAGTGTTAGAATAAAAGAAGAATCATTTAGTAAACATATTACTTTGCTCCGTTAAAAAAAAATCCTTGTAAATTTTTCGTTCTTCTCTCTTATCATATGTCCCGAACTCCCGAAGAACGAAAAATGGACAAGGATTTTAACAGAAGGTACCCAATAGATAGTAAAAGAAACAGAGGAAGACAGACTAAGAGATGGGAAGATGACATAAGAAAAACAGCGGGACCAACATGGACTCGTACTGAGAGAAACAGAGCCGAATGGAAATCTTTAGAGGAGGCCTTTGTCGGAAGACAAGTTGTACCTTAATAACCATTTGCCGATATTAAATAATTAAGATAATTAATTAAGCAAGATATTAAAGTAAAGTTATTTACGAAATAGGCATTAAACTCTGTAATCAAAAAAATTAGAACAACAATAAAGGCTTTTTATTTTATTTATTTATTTATTATTGCTTTGCTCTGCCGAGGAACGATCGTGGTGAGGTTCCTTGGGAAAGGCTGATGAGACTAGATTTAACATTTGATACAGGTCTAATCAGCAAAATCGCGCCAATTTCTGGTTTAGCTGATTCAGAATTTTTTACGTAAGCATTCACGCTAAATTGGGCAGTAATATTTGTTTGGCTCTTGTTCGACATTTTGCAGCAAATTATAAATATTTGTCGAGCTCAATTACATTAAAATTGACAGATGTTCATCCTCGCATGGCTCATTGAGGTTTATAATGCAACTGTTTTTTCAGGCAGATGGGAGGTGGTGGACTGACTTGTACGCCTTCACTTCCAAAAGGAAGAGAGTAGCAAGAGTACCATAAAACGGAGTGAGTAGGGACACAACCTAAAATAACGCATATATTGCTAATTATAAAACTGAAATTATTTCCAATAGACGTAACATTATTGTCCATTTAAAACTTGTTGACTTATTTTAGGTTGTGTCCCTACTCACCCCTTAATCCCTACTCTCCCCGTTTTACGGTATGCACTATGCACTCAACTCAATATGGACGGATGGCGAAAAAACTGGTCAAGTGCGAATTGGACTCGCGCACCGAGGGTTCCGCACCGCTGCACTGTAGGTGCTAAATGTATTGCGGTTTGATTACGATTCCGAATCGAATCAGGGCAAGCTCAACTCAGACTTGACCATTTCTTAGTATTTTTTAGGGTTTGTACTTTAATCATACCAAATTTGAGGCTTGTATGTTTAACTGATTTTATGCTCAAAAAATAATAATTAAAATAACTTTTTTTATAGAGACCCTCTTTATCTTTTATTATTATTTCCTTTTTTTGTCAGTAAATCGCCGTAAAAAGATATACTTTAAAGAAAAGAATACCGCTATCTATCACGGTTCAACAGATACGGCTCTCCAACGTTAGGACGGACGGACGGACAGCGCAGGCATACAATAGGGTTACGTTAGGTTCCGTCTGAGCCCTGCTCAGGAGTACGTCACACCCACCCTAGCCCCCCCCCCCCGACTAGACGTGGGATGCGTAAATGCATTTTGCCAACGTAAAAAACACGGTCCCTTTGTTTACTTTACGCTTTAAATCGTTATAAATCCTAATTGATCGTTCAAAAAGAAAAATTATTAAAGAAACCTAAACATGATTTTTAAATACCTATTCAATGATACCCCATTTCTCATAGTTCGTCCATTTTTTTTTACAATGTGGCGTCTAGCTGCCGCCATATTGAATTTTAATTTCTGTCATATCTTTAGTGACACTCACAAGATTAAGACAAATCGATTAACATAAGAATCATCAAAATCGGTCCACGCGTTTAGTTTCGAGAGCGCCACAAAGGAACAGACATACATTTATAGGCTGATAAACACATTACCCTCCTCCTTCGGCAGTCGGGTAAAAAGGGGAGGCAAAGCCCGTCAGTGGGACACGAAAAAGTCTAATGCTATAATTTATTTTTCTCAAACATGCTCGGAAATAACGGTTTTCCGATTGAAACACATGGACGGAAAATGCCTCTTTTTACTCCTAGGAGTAAAAAAAACATATGAAAACACTTTCCGTCCATGTCCATATTGTTTTTTCAAAAGTGCTCTCTATTGCGTATAAAATCGAAAGGACCATGAAAAAAATCCCGTACACCCAACTTGTGGGGGCGCAGTGAGGGGCGGCGGCGCGGCGGGGCTCTGCGGAGTGGCGGCGGCGGGCGGCGGCTCGTTGTGCGTGAAACTATCTTAACTAATACTCGTATGACGCAAACAAACATTCTCTCCGAATTTGTCAAAGGATTTAAAAAAATACTTATAATCATGTATTTGTATAATTTGCTCGCATTGTTTGAGAAAAGCATTATGTATACCTCGGCGGAAAGGAGGATTTCCTGACTCGTATTTTAGCAGGCCTCGCTATTGCTCGGCCTGCTAACCACCTCATCAGGAAATCCCTTACTTTCCGCGCCTAGGCAACAATGTACTATTTCACGCGCACATACATGGAAAATACTACGTAGCAACTTTACTCGTTCTAATGGACTGTCGTCAACGTTAGCACGTGCGCCGTCTATTGACCAAACCTCATCGATTTAAAATTTAGCACGTAGCACAAAACCTGTCATTGCGTTTCGTATTACCAATACTTAGGTACTAGGTTTTGCCCGCGACTTCTTACTCGTACAGTCGAGTTCATAAATATGTGTACACTTTAGTACCGTGTCACGTTAATCGCTGTGACAATTTATATGTGACAGTTTAAACATGACATTAAATAAACAAGGTACTAACGTGTACACATATTTATGAACTCGACAGTACAAGTCGTTTATCGCTATTTATAAAATTATTATTACCTATTTATAATGTGGCAACAGCATTATGTATTTTCTTTCCTTCTTTCTTTCTTTATTATATTGAAAAAGTGTTCTGATAAAATACATACTTAAGTAAAGGTTTGTCTTAAGGGGCTTGTAAACGGGCCATATTTTCACTGCAATATGTGGCCGGCAACTATTGGTGTCTTTCTCCAACACACGAGTAAGAGAAGGACACCAATAGTTGCCGGCCACATATTGCAGTGAAAATATGGCCCGTTTAGAAGCCCCTCAAAATAGCATACTTTCTTTTTGTTCATTATTTAGGTAATGAGACAATAAATAAACACATTTCTGCTAATGGCTAAGATCACGTCACGTCACGTCACGTCAGACGTCACTGCTAGTGCTACGTAATGCGCTCCAATAAATCACCAAGTAGAAGATTCGTTCAGAGAGCCTGACCAGCGAGTCGTGACACAAGCATTTTGTTCCAATTCTTCACTATCACATTATGCGTACCTATCCAGTCGTTATGCATTTTGTTACCAGCCAATCATATTTTAAATTTGCTGCCATTTTTTTGTGTTACCACTCACTGGTCAGACTCAGTCACAGCGTCGGACTACAAACACAAAAAACCCCCAGTTGCGCAGTTTTTTATATATACATACGTGTATTAGTTATTTTACAATTTGCTTTTGTTAGACTGGTACTGAGCTCTATCAAGGTATAGTCTTATTTCTCTAATAAGTACATGGGAGTGCCTATAAATAACTCGACATTGGTGAAATATCGTAAATAAAACCGTATATTAAAATTAAAATTAGGCGTATTATGTCGAACTGTTAAACAATCAAATTCCTTGACTAAGTAAGTTTCCAGCATCTGTATTTCCGAGTGTATGCAATCTGAACCGATTTAAAGTTAGGGTGAAGGCATCCTCTGGTGAGCTCGCCTCATCGTCGACAAAATCTTCGTCCTCCAAGGGCAGTTAGTTAAGAGCAAACACATTATCAATAAATAAATAAACCGATCAAGTGCGAGTCGGACTCGCGCACCGAGGGTTCCGTCTTTAAAATAATATGCTTGGTAACCGCAAAAGAAAATACTCATTTTGTTATGACCTTATTTTCTATGCAGTAAGGTACATTTTGACTAGACTAAATTTTAACACATATTTGCAAAGTTTTTTGGTTATTTCTCAAAAACTGTAAATAATGAACACTTCTCAATATAATTTCAGATTTTTCAGGGGACGGTCAATTTTTGTACATTTTTGGCTATAAAGCAAAAAGGACATTATGATAAAAAAATGTTTTGAAATGTGCAGAATGAGCCCTTTCATATGACACCCCATTTGCTATAATCCATCAACTTTCATTTTCCAACCCCCCATTCAAGACCCCTTTCCAACTATTTATAAATTTCATTTCTTTTTTTTTTTACTAAAAACAGATGCAGCCAGCCAAGTTGTATAACTATGCAAAGTTTCAAGTTGATAGCATTTGTAGTTACTGAGAAAACCTGCTATGACATACAGACAGACAGACAGACAGACAGACAGACAACGAAGTCTCACTCCTTTCGGTACGGAAACCTAAAAACTGTACTATAAATATCATATAGAATTAAATTATTGCGTCGACCGTATGAGTACGTATATCATAGTTTATAGTCGGGCACCGCTGCGCCGGCGCAGTAATGACCGCTATGATGCAGTAAAATGTGCTCACTATAATGACTTAGGTATCTGTGCCTCGTTGCCAACCTCGGGGTTCCGGGTTCGATCCATTACCACATTTCAGATTGCGTGAAGAAATAGTACCTACTTACGGTGGTAATCATTTATACCGATTATAATATAAATACATAATTTGCGCGTGTTTGGCGTGGGAACTAACGAAAGGTAAATTGCGTAATTGGAATTAATTATTTTCCTACGATTACTTTTTTTCTGAAACTATCATCTTTTTATACCGTTAGGAATACATAAAACTGGTTTATAAGGCTGAGTGTTCCGTCGCTTTCCGAGAGAAGACCACGCGACATACCAGAGCAGATTCAGCTTAGGTCGAGAGAAAGGGACAGAGCTGTATAACTGCTAAAGCTCTGTCTCTTTCTGTCAACCTGAACTGAACTGCGTTTCTAGGTCATAGTAACCCCCAGTGCTGGGGGGTGATTCTCTCACAAACGCGGTCGGACGAACGAACCAGTGAATGTCGCAGCGGCGAGTTTAAGTAGTCCCGTCAGAGCGAACTAAACACATTTTAGCGCGTGCATTCTCAATTTGGCAGCAGGGCTTCTGTCGTTAAGATCGAACGTATAAGGCTGCCTAATTAATAATGCACGCGCTAGAATGTGCATAATCACGCCGCTGAGAAACGCCGCGTAAAATCGGTGAAAAAAAAACGGTGCCTACGTAACTATAGGTAAAAAACTTAAGTAAAGCTCCTCTTGCATGTAGTCGTAACACATCTGTATAGACCGTTCGACATTCTATATTTGGAATTTGACGTAAATTCCATATAAGTTTTGTACACAACTACATGCAAGAGGAGCTTTACTTGAGTTTTTTACCTATAGCGATCAGTAATTCGGACAGGTCCGGCGCTCCCACCGTCTTATCCATTAACCCACACCGCCAAGCAGCATTCGCATTTTTGTGTTCCGGTGTGGGGATAACACAACCGATGACATTACTAGCATAAAGGCATTGCAACTTAGTCCTCAGGGTTGGCAACGCATTTGAAGTCTTAGGATTGCAGTCTTGAGATTGGAGTCTTGAGAATTCAAATGTCTATGGGTCTCAGATCGCATTTACCATCAGGTGGCCGGAGTTCTCTTTGCACTATGAAAAAATAGATGCGATGGGCACGTAAAATGACGAGATAAACGTGCGTCACAGACCGACCGGCACTCGGCGTGTTGACAGGACCCTCGAGCACCTCGATGACACCTGAGAGGCGGCTCTCGACAGCGCGCTGCGGTATTGCGTAGTTAGGTACTTAAAGAGTTCAATAAGTCAGTCTAAAATGTAAATCTTGAGGTAAGTTTATTTGCAGTCAGCGACGGCTTAACGAGTCCACACTTGGTGGGTCTCGTTAAGTACAGCGGAGCCTCTGTCGCCACCATTTCATCATTTCAACTGTGGGTGGTGTCATTTATATAAACCAGAAATAAGAAAGGACCTAATATAGAGCCCTGAGGCACACCGGACACATGGCCACCCCGACCAAGAACAAGTATAAAGAAAGCTTAAAGAAATTTAATAAAGGCGATAAATGCAAACAATGCAGGGGCTCTATGTCATTCATTCATCATGCCTTAACGCCTGTCTCCCAAAGGGGTAGGCAGAGACTAGGAACGCCAGGTGTCCCGGTCTAAACATACATTGGCTTCCGCTACATTCATCAATTTCTTCATGCATGTAAGTCGGTTTCGGGTGCTTTTGATTTGGCTCTTATTCAGTACAGTCGAGTTCATAAATATGTGTACAGTCACGAACTTAAATTTGGGACCCACCTTAGGTCCAAAGTCATTCTGACATTCTACAACAATAAGGTTGAGTCTCCTATAAGTTACAAATGATTTGACATCCCTAATGACATTGACGACTTCAAGCCTATTTTTCTTGAAATGGGTCACAAATTAACGATCGTGATAGTAAACTTTAGTACCTTGTCACTTTAATCCCTGTGACAATTCATGTATGGCATTTTAAACATGACATTAAATAGACAAGGTACTAAAATGTACACATATTTAGAACTCTACTGTAATCTTAACATGGAGATTATATATGGCCAACCTGTTATATGACGTCACAGTGCATATCGGATCTCTGTCTCATCGCTGTCTATTAGCAGCTTGTCTCGTCCGTATTTCTCGGCCGATTATAATTTCACTCTTGGTGATCTCTTTTACGGTGTTTTCATATTTTGTTGAGAAATGCGACTTGAAACATCCGTTCATATTCCCTAGTGACTTTATATCTGCCTGGTAGGTGGGTAGGTAGGTACAGTAGGTGGGTAGGTAGGTACAGTAGGTGTGTTTGTTTCCCCTATTCGCTGAATAGTAATTATTTCTAAACGATTAGAATGTTAACAACGATAATGATGATGACGAGAGATCATTCGATAAAAAATATACTAATTAACTTTTTAAAGACTGTATTTAATAAAAGATTTACGACGTATTAACTACTGTTGTTAGGTTGATCAGAATAGCATTATACTTTTTTACTGTATATCTTAGACGAATAATTAACACTCGACTTTGTACAGTCGAGTTCATAAACATGTATACACTTTAGTACCTTGTCTATTATATTATTATTGTATACATATTTATGAACTCGACTGTACTTACTTTGTCGAGCACTTTATTCCATTAAAATAAGGTATATTCTTGTACAATAAAGAATATATATACCTACATATACATACATTTTTATTTATATCTTGTAATATTTAAATAGCTTAGTTTCATTTTTATTTAAATACGTTTAGTTTCAGTGTTTAATCGTAATAATAAAAATAATAGTGTTAAAATAATTAAAGTGTCCGCATTGTTGTGTTTGAGGATAACTCGTCAAAGTAATAAAACGTTATTGTCTATTCTTCTGCAGTACGGCCCCGTCGCGCGGCGACGGCGGACAAACAAACAGACGTACACCAGATCAAACAGAGCCGTGACCCCGATGCGGCCACGCTCGGAGGCTGCTCATGGGATAATGACACATTATATCACGACCTAGATTACTTGGTAGTGATACTAGCGATACAATAGCCTACCTGCGGAGCTGGCGCTTGCGGTCCTAGGTTCAGACGGCCCTGCCAAGATGTATTTACTACGCTAACTATCGTTTCTATTCGTTTCGTTTTTAACCAATCGCGTCACCGATAGACCACGTGACTTTTCGTATCACGTCATCTACCAGTGACGCGATTGGTTTAAAAACGAAACGAATAGAAACGCTAGTTAGCGTAGTGCATCTTGGCAGGGCCCTCAGTTCCCGATATGGGCAAATATTTGAGCGCGACTATTTGCGTAACAGAGCTTTTCTATGTATTTACGTATATACTTGTAGTTCTCTATATAAGTTAGTTTATCGTTGTCTAGTCTAGTACCCACAGCACGAGCCTAGAGCTTAGTTCGGGGCTAGGGCTGTGTGAGATTGTCGAGTTTTGTTCCGTCAGAGCGTACGGTCACCCAGTAAAAATGTTGAGCATACTTAGGACCTTGTCATTGTGAATATCATTATCATTGTGATGTGTGTCATTTGATGTTCTATTTGAATTTTACTATGACAACGCACTAAAGTGCTTAACATTTTCGTTGGGGTACCTACTGTACAAACACCCTACCTATCAAGTACGCAGCCTCCGCTGCCCATCCGTCCGTCCGTGCATCGACCTATTAGCGGACTGTATCTCATGAACCAGAAGTCAACATTTTCACATAGTGTGTATTTATATTTCCGCTACAACAAAATAATAAAAATAGGTCAAAGGTCATACGAGGAACGTGATTTATTCCGCGTTTTTGGCTCGACTCGCGCACAAAGGTTTCCGTACCATTATCTGTAAAAAATCACGTTTATTGTATGGGAGCCCCCGCTTAAAAAAATATTTTATTTTAATTTAATTATTTATTTTTAAAGTGAATATACAACTAAATATGATGTGAATATTTCAAGCGTCTACCTGTGGCCGTTAGTAATGTCGAGCATAAAACGGCAAACATCACGTTTGTCGTGCGGGAGCCCCTTTAAATATTTATTTTATGCTATTTTTAGTATTTTTTGTTATAACAGCAACAGAAATACATCATCTGTGGAAATTTCATATGTTTAGCTATCACGGTTCATGAGATACAGCCTGGTGACAGACAGACGGACAGACAGATGGACAGACGAACAGCGGAGTCTTAGTAAATGGGGTCTCGTTTTTACCCTTTGGGTACGGAACCCTAAAAAGATGAAGTCGTCGATCGGAGTGTCCGCAATACTGACGTGTGAAAACTCAGGTGACGAAACCGACATTTCAATTTTAGGCACGTGAAAATTAACATCCCATTGTCACTTCGTCAATCCCAATGCAGACGGATATAAGAATATCAAGTACCGAGACTACCTACGATTTTAGCACTTTATGTGGAAAAATACAAGTCCAAATTTATTTTTAATGTGCTTAAGTTATTATCTATTCATTATAGACGCGAGGGTGACGTGGTGAAACAACAATGTTATGTACTGCTAGACGGAACTTGCAGAGGTATACTAACTAAGGCCCTGTTGTTTGATCAGAGGGCCCTGCAAAGATGCACTACGCTAACTAACGTTTCTATTCGATTCGTTTTTAAACCAATCGCGTCACTGGTAGACCACGTGACTTTTCGCATCACCTCATCTCCCAGTGACGCGATTGGTTTAAAAACGAATCGAATAGAAACGTTAGTTAGCGTAGTGCATCTTTGCAGGGCCCTCGGTAGTTAAACAAACTAATTGTTAAAATTCGAAAAAGGAATGGAAAATTTGACACATTTCCTTGAGATTTTAACCATTAGTAACGTTTTGTGACCATTAGTTAGTTTAACTACCGATCAAACAACAGGCCATAAGTGGTGTTGACATTATAGTATGGTCATAGCGAGTACCGTAAAACGG
Organism: Acleris literana; assembly: GCA_946894065.1. NCBI lineage: Eukaryota > Metazoa > Arthropoda > Insecta > Lepidoptera > Tortricidae > Acleris > Acleris literana. The sequence goes on along the minus strand of OX335697.1, from coordinate 10,821,856 downwards.
GGTGAGCAGGGACACAACCTAAAATAAGTCATAACTTGTTACAAATAAGAACAAGCATTAAATGGACAATAACGTTACGTCTATTGGACATAATTTCAGTCTTATAATTAGTACCATATGCTTCATTTTAGATTGTGTCCCTACTCACCCCGTTTTATGGTATGTTGTGTCGGCTGCAGGACATGATTCGATGATGTTGACGACGCGGTGGCCTAGTTGCTAGTGACCCTGCCTACGAAGCTGCGGTCCCGGGTTCGATTCCGATATATAGGTAAATTTTGTGTGATGAGCACGAGTTATTTCTGAGTCTTGGATGTTTTCTATGTACTCTAAGTATGTATATCGTTGTCTAGTAACCATAGTACAAGCCCTAGAGCTTAGTTTGGGACTAGGTCAATGTGTGTGAGATTGTTCCCTCATATTTATTTATTTATGTGTTTGTAGGCTGCGTAGTTCAATGGGTGAGATACGACCTATCTCGATTGGGATACATCTACAAGAAATCGGTCTAGTGCGAGCTCTGAGGGTTCCGCGCACAAAATACAATACGTGATTTATTTGCGTTTTACCGGTTGACTATTATACAACAAAAATATCTCGAGACTTTTTTTTATCCTACCAAAAACATAAATATAATTTTACCCTGTTCAGCATTCCACTCAGTAATACCATATCGCTTTTGACATGTTTTCGTATTGTATTTAACTCAGCCGCCATTACTGTCAAGTAAGGTATCATAACGATGATAATATGATAACATGTCATAAGGGTTTTAACGAGTACAATACACCTCCTAAGTTGTATGTATGTATGTATGTATGTATGTATGTATGTATGTATGTAAAAGTCTTTATTGCACATAAACAATTACAAAACATTTTTCATCACTATAGATAATGTACATAGGCGAACTTATCCCATATAGGATCTATTCCAGTTAACCTTGGAGTAGAATAAGCCAGGATAATGCAAGAGGATAGGCAAATTTACAAAATAACACATTAAAAAGAAAGGTACATACATCTGAAAAATAATATCTGCTTTAATAAAATAAATACATAGGTAATAAAATATACTAATAAATACTACCACATATGTAAACAGCAATTAAAACCTACAAAAGAGCAAAGAAACAACACGACATATATCTCAAATATATATATATATATCTATCTATCTATACAGAATGTTTTGTAAAGTGTTTAATGCCCTGTTGTTTGATCGGTAGTTAAACTAACTAATGGTCAAAAAACGTTACTAATGGTTAAAATCTCTAGGAAATGTGTAAAATTTTCCATTCCTTGGAATTTTCCTTCCTATGCCCTGTTATTTGATCAGTAGTTAAACTAACTAATTGTTAAAATTCGAAAAAGGAATGGAAAATTTGACGCATTTCCTTGAGATTTTAACCATTAGGTAGTAACATTTTTTGACCATTAGTTAGTATAACTACCGATCAAACAACAGGCCATTAGTATGCTAGAGGGCCACCGGAGCAGAGGCAGACCAAGAAGATGGCGGGGGACACCCCTCTTTGGCCTTTGCCCAGCAGTGGGACTCTCATAGGTACTAGTAGCCCAATGGAACCCCGACACACCATAGACCGGTGCCACAGTGACATTATAAAAAAATAACTTTGACCCTTCTTACGACTTCATAACGTCACTATGACAAAAAAATTATAAAAATACAAAATATTTATTCAATAAATTGGCCAGATCGGGGCTCTTTTACACGTCGGTAATATAGAGTGAATCTAGCGCTTCGGACAAGACCATCATTGCGGAGAAGCGCCGCAAGAAACTCCAGCAGAAGGTCATTTTTTCAAACATACATACATATACATATATGTATAGTAAGTTTCATTATGAAGTAATAAATAATAAGTCTTAAAACCAGTTAATTATTGTAATTTCATAATGCTTTATATATTAGTTAAAATGGAGAGTGGCCAAAACCGGTCTTGAGATGGCCAAAACCGGTACTTCTAAACTACACGCTAAAAAAAATGTTGTGTAGGTACATCCGCAGTTCGGTAGCGAGACAACTGCCATCAACAACATCCTAATTGACGCTAACGCGATTTAAAACGATGACGAGATATAGGATACATAATGAATAATGTCAACATTGGTCGTAGGTACGTCGTACGCCCTTACGGAGTATCTCCGGATACTTCCTAGCTGACCTTCTAAGTAGTTGCTAATATGACTTTGTTGGGTTTACAACTCGTGTTGAATACTCGAATGACCATGAGATTTGACGAGAGGGCAAATCAGCAGCCTAGTTGGTAGTGACCCTGCCTTCGGAGCCAGCGGTTCGAATCCCGGTAAAAGCAAATATTTATTTATTTGATAAGGGCGTAAGTTTGGATGTGTTCTACTGGTCTAAGATCCGAATAGGAGACGATTTGCACCGGGCTGTTTATTTGATGAAAAGTATTTTATATCAAATTTAATACGCTAAATAATATGTTGCGAATAGGTAGGCTGAACAATTTCAGTCCAGTACTTATATCATTAAAAAATATTAAAAAAATAACTTTTTTTTAAATTGCAAATTCTTGTTTAATGGACTAATTACATACTAATCGAAAGTATGAAGTCTATAGAATATGCAAACGTTAGGTTTGGTGCAAATTATTCGTACTGATTTACCGATTTATACCTGCCTACTCAATAGTTTGACTAGAAAAAAATTGTCAACCTAACCAACCTTTGCATATTCTATAGGCTTCATACATTCGATTGGTATGTAATTTGTCTATTAAACAAGCTATTGCATTTTTTTAAAACAAAGTTAATTTTTAAATTTTTAATTAGTTATGTACTGGATTGAAATTTTTCAGCCTACCTATTCGCCATATATTACTTTGCGTATTAAATTTGGTATAAAATACTTTTCATCGAATAAACAGCCCGGTGCAAATCGTCTCCTATTCGGATCTCCTACTATACGTATTTCGATTTTCAAAGTAGAGCACAATGTATGGTACTGACTAGAGTTCGTTACTTGTTTATATTTGTACTAGCTTCTGCCCGCGACTTCGTCCCCGTGGAATAGTTACTTTGGGCTAACGCTAACTTTAACCCGCGACTGTGTTATCGTAGAAGGTTGAAACGTTCTTCATTGGTGCTCCGCTCCTATTGATGATATGTAGCCTATAGCCTTACTCGATAAATGGGCTATCTAACTCCGAAAGAATTTTTCAAATCGGACGGTAGTTCCCGAGATTAGCGCATTCAAGCAAACAAACAAACTCTTCAGATTTATAGTATTAGTATAGAAGTATAGATTGCGTTTTTTGTTTAGTTTAGTTTGGTGTGTGTGCTGTGTGCTATGTGTGTGTAAGTAATCTGTTGTGGTTTCACTAGATGTTTCCAAGTGTTCCAACGGAAGACCAGCGCTGGTTTTAACGCCAGCATAACGCTGAGTTGAAACGATTTCGTGTCTATGTCAGTAATTTGCTTCTTTTTGTTTGTCTGTTTATCACGAATAAATGTTTTTTCTTTCTTATATTTCAATAACTTACACATTAATATTTTTAGCCATAGTTTAAGCCTAGAGCTTACTTTGGGATAAGACCAATCTGTGTAAGATTAAATAAATAAATATCGGCGGACAACCTCACACGAATTGACCTACTCCCAAACTAATCACGTATTATGGGAACTGACACCGGTAAACATACTTATACAACGCTAAAACTGAGAGGGCTGATAGAGCAGCTAAAAAGCTATCGATTTGCCCGTTTTTTTCCAGTTTTTTTTTTTAAGTAATCACGTAAAGTTGTTTTTTCCATACAAAGTGAAAAGCAAACACATGGGACACCTAGTATAGAAACAAACTTTATGTAATTACTTAAAAAAAACTGAAACAAAACGGGCAAATAGGTTTAAAAACTTCGCTGATTCGTAATGATTCTAATTATTTAAGATAACGAGGAAAAAGTTATGATTTAAAATTTGAAATTAATGATTTATCATCACATGGTCATAAGGGAAAATTACAAAAATTCAGATTAAAATGATCAATATCTCCGAAACTAGTCACACTCGCTGAACATGCATAGGGATTACATCGATAGCTTTTTAGCTGCTCTATCAGCCCTTTCAGTTTTGACGTTGGTTTTAGGGTCACCCAGTATAGAGAAGAGTTGCTAGTAGCTAGAGCTGGGCTAGAGCGGTCTCGGTTTCGATTCCGGACTTGCAACATCAATTTCCCAAAATGGTCTATTATCTAGTATGAAATTCCCTTGTTTTCCCATCCCTGAAAAACGAATATAAACTAATAGTTCGGAGGCGTCGGCATATTTTGACCTTAATTTTTTTATGCGATGGTTCCGCATAATCATAAATTGTTTACGCATAATCATAAATTGTCCGAACGTATGATTTCGCAGAATACTAATTTCGCATAATTGTTATTCTACTGCTACCTTTGACTTTTTTGAAAAGTTATAAAATAAACCTAACCTAACCTACTCTATTCTACCAGGATAACACAAAACATTAAAAAAAAAAATATGTTTAAGTTGGAGAAAAATTATGCGAATACAAAATTTGGCGTAACTAGACATTCGGCGAATTAGAGTGAACCCTTATGCGATAGGTAAGTACTGTTTAAAAAAATACAAATATCAAAAATTCTACCTTATCAAACACCTTATAAAACACAAACTTATGCACTAAATGGGGAAACGACCCGGACCGGGAACTATACGCCAAAAACAATCAAACTTAATATTTTTGAAACCTCAAAACTCAGTGCTACAGACTAAAGTAGGTATAAACCAACTTACGAATATCATTATTTATATTTAGGATCTAAATAACACCTCGTTGAGAATACGAGTACCTACCATTCGGAATGCTATTAGCTAAACATTTCGGCACTTTTTTGTCAGCAAAATTTAATTCGGTCAAATATTTTAATTAAACTATAGAGCAGCATTTAATTTAGATCGGTCGTAATTAATAAAATAAACGATTTGAACAAAAGCTGCGCAAGCACTCGTCATATGCACGTGTCCTAGATAGTAAACAGTTCATTGTTAGAAAATGGTTAGGCATCTATGTAGTAGGACTAGTGGTATCCCCTCCCCGTCCCCACCGAGACTTAACACGTCACGAACATTACTACTCGTATAATCAAGTTCATAAATATGTGTACACTTTAGTACCTTGTCACTTTAATAGCTGTGACAATTCATGTATGGCAGTTTAAACATGTCATTAAATAGACAAGGTACAGTCGCGAACTTTAATTTGGTACCCACCTTAGGTCCAAAGTCAATCTGACATTCTAAAACAATAAGGTTGAGTCTCCTATAAGTTACAAATGACTTGACATCTCTAATGACATTGACAACTTCAAGCGTATTTTTCTTGAAATGGGTCCCAAATTAACGTTCGTGATAGTACTAAAGTAAAGTATACACATGTTTCTGAACTCGATTATAGTTTCGCGATGTATATGTGCCTATGTTCGCGATGATCTCAAAAACTACTAGACGGTTTTCACCACCAGTTAGATAATTTATCATTGAAGGTTTTTATGTATACCTAATAAATTCTGGTTTATATGTATACATGTGTTACAAAAAACTCACATAAACTGAAGCGAAGCGAAGGCGGGTCGCTAGTAGACATAATACCTATAATTAATAGATATTGGTAAAAAAATATGTTCTGGGTAGGTACTTGTACGGTGTACACCCATGGAACAGATTAAGAATAAATATTTTTTCTTGTTTTACATCATCGAATGAGATATTGTTGGACATAGCTCATAGCTCTTAAAACATTATACATGATGGAAAACCGAACGCCACATGGACGGCAACTATCTTAAACATTGGAAATAGCAAATTCTACGCAAAGGAGGCTTAAAAGAACTAAACGTATTTAAATTAAAATTAACTAAACTACTCAAATATTAAAGATATAAATAATAATCACCACTATAAAAAGAACACCCCCTCTAGCAGGTCCGCTCGCGGCATGGTCCCCATGACACTGGCTGCATTACCTCTCTGGATAGCTAGCCCAATCCTTTGGAAGAGGTAAGCACCAGCTCTAGGATCTCCGGAGGAGTCTATGAGCCGGGATGACAGGGCCTTAATAAAGCTTTTCATATCAGCTGACCAAGGTCCCATGGTCTCCACTGCAAGCGCCACAAATTCGTAATTATTTAATATTGACGAATATTTGCGACGCTTGAGGGTTTGGGCCTGATCAGCTGCTGCACCGGCCCGATTACGGGTTGACTGTACGTGGGAAAGAGCGAATTCTTGAAGTTGTGACGGCTGTAGCCGTCGTCGCGGCGTCAGTGGCACCACTTTCAGTTGACGGGCAGAGCCGTCTGTGGCTTTCAAAAGGTAGAGTTGGCCGTATACCTTCGTTTTCCGTCCTATGAACGTTCACGCGTGCGCGAGGCTGCGCCGGCGCCCGCGTCAATATTGTGTGTGTCAATATTGGTGTTGACTATAGTGAGCAAACGTGCGCGCGCGGTGGTTAATACATGCGTGTCAGTGACATCGAGGTCCTTGCAGCTAGTCGTAACCCTGGACGCGAAAGAGGTGTTATATTTATGACGCCTATGTCTGTTTGGGGCATTGTAGTTTCGAAGACATAATAAAAATAAAGCTAGTCCAATGGGGTAGGTTCTCAGCCAGCAGGTCTTTCGCGTAAACAAACTCGTAATCACAAAAGTTTTCATTTTGAAAATCGAAGGCTTGTCTGCATACAAAATGAAACCAATTGTTTTGTTTTGCAGCCGATCGCGATTGCGAGTGGGTTAGTTGCGCGAAAGGCCTGCGTTTGATAAAGACCAGTTGCACGTTCTCCACTTATTCACTCTCATAGTAGAGCTATTTTGTCTATTAAAAAATTCACTCACTCTTTCACTTTTACTGTGTCCGTCTACTTCAGTCGTGGTACAGTCAAGTTTATGAATATGTATACCATTTAGTACCTTGTCTATTTAATGTTCATGTTTAAAGTTTAAACTGCTATACATATATTAACTGTCACAACGATTAAAGTGACAAGGTACTAAAATGTACACATATTTATAAATCCGACTGTAGGACCTTGTGCAGGGTCCGTCCGGATCTTTACAACCGTCTTATCCTTTAACCGTCAACCGCTGTTGTTTTGTTGTGTTTTGACGTGGGAATAACAAAATCGGTGGGATGACTAGCATATAGGCTTTCCGCATTAGTCCTCAGAGTTAGCAGCGCTGCAGTATTAGGATTGAAGTCTTGAGATTGCACTTCTCTATAAGTCTCAGATCCCTGAACATCAGGTGGCCTGTGTACTGAGGCCCTAGACAAGATAACGCTATGCTAACAATGTATGGAATTTACATAAGAGTTTGACGCGACCTCTGGCGGTTTACTACAATCCTATACATTTTCGATAACGTGGTACCTAGGGTGGTCCAAAATAGTATGAAGAAAAAAAAAGTATATCAAATCCTTCCTCCACAAGGCTTATTTTTGTTTACTATAAATTAGTTACTTATGTGTCAAATTTAAACTTGTTATGTGGTCGTTTACTGGTCGCCCAAAGGGTTTAGCTTATGCCAAAAAGATCTCACTCTCATACAAAACGATATCTAGTAAACTTCGCAAAAACTAAAACCGGAAGTAGAATATTGTTTGCCTACTGCTGCAACTCAGAATACAGTGTCATGATCCGTCCAAAGACTTTCTCATATCTTTGTTAGATGTGTGAAGCTCTATACATTTTTATATGAAACAATTGTAACATTATGGGCGACCTGTAAAGTTTATTCAATTGCAATAAAACTTGGTATAACTTATTTTCGTGTATTTTGAAAAAAAAAAAGAAACTTGTTGCGAAACAATATTACACAGTTTTGTTTTTTGGACCACCCTAGTGGTACCGTTCTCGCAATGCATCTTGTCTTAGGGCCAGCTCTATGGCAAAGGTCTATCAAAAAGCCCTTACAGAGCTTGCATGATGTCGGAGAAGACTGCACCCATCGTCATCATCAAAGGGTCGCTTCCTGGTGGAGCAGGGTTGGCAAGAGATCAACCCATCTGGTGCGAGATGGGCGAATAAGTCTCAGGTTGTGGAAATATAATCCGCCGTAACCTAGCGTCGTCCCAAAAAGAAAGGGTTTGTGTTTGTTATTTTAATAGTAGAAATAAAAACAACATTATTATATGTATAGAGCAATACATAGAACCCATCCAAGACTCAGGAACAAATACTCGCGCTTATCACACAAATCTTAACCCTTATCGGGATTCAAACCCTGAACCGCTAGCATCGTAGGCAGGGTCGCTACCATATACTAGTGTAACCCAAAGTCATCGATGGTTAGTAAATTATAAAGTAATTCCCGATGCCAACCTCGCCATGCTCGCCGGTGACGTAACCGAGCAGTAACCATCGGAACTGCCCATTGTGGGCCGATGACGATGACGACGATACTCCAATATTACGGCCACGACGAGTCGCCTCGTGGACCAAGTTAGCGGAGTAGCTAACGTCGAGTTCATGAAATATGTGTACACTTTGGTGCACAACGCGCTGGCCTAGTTGTTAGTGACCCTGTCTACGAAGCTAGCGGTCTTGGGTTCAAATCACGGTAAAGGCACATATTTGTGTGATGAGCGCGAATATTTCCTCCTTAGTCTTGGATGTTTTCTATGTATTTAAGTATATATTTCTCTATATATGTATTTATATCCTTGTCTAGTACCCATAGTACAAGCCTAGAGCTTAGTTTGGGACTAGGGCAATTGGTGTGACATTGTCCCCTGATTATTTTACTTTAGTACCTTGCCTATTTAATGACATGTTTAAACTGCCATATCTGAATTGTCACAGCGATTAAAGTGACAAGGTACTAAAGTACAAGGTACTATTTATGAACTCGACTGTACAGGGGCATTCTGCTCGGAAAAACCATATACCTAGCTTGTGACATTTTATATATCGTATTGTTTTTAAGTCCGGCGCCATTACTGACATGTTAGAGCTACCGTAACGTGGACAATACGATAACGTGTCAAAAGTAATATGGTTTTAGCGGGTGGAATACAGCCCCAGACTATGGACACTTTACAAACGACTTTAAAAAAGGAAGCTCACAACTCACTTTTGTTGCGCGTACATACACAGCGGTAAGAAGAAGAAACGGTTACTTAGTACTAATACAGTGTTACTAGGGCATGCAGTATCGGAAGATTTCCAGTATCGGAATTGAAAATCGGTATTGAACCTCAATATCGGAATCTCGGAATTACGCAGGGCGTACAATATCGACTATTTCCAATACCGGAATTGAAATTCGGTATTGTGTCTCAACATCGGAATTCCGATACTAGTATCGGAATTAGGGATCTATTAGAAAAACACACTTTCTATTCAATATTCAATACCGATTTTCAATTTCGATACTAGAAATCGTCCGATACTGCATGTCCTATAATGCATAGAAGGCAACTCCACAGATAACTTTGAAATACTACGTTTTTTTCGATATTACAATATCGGAATTAAAAGGTAATGAATATCGGATTTACGATATTGATAGGCCCAATATCGGAATTCAATTTCGATATTGAAAGTGTTCCGGTATTGCTCCGTCTAATCTCGGAATTATAATATCTGAAAAATTGGTCCGAGATTCCGAGATTTCGAGATTCCGAGATCTCGAAATTCATGCCCTAAGTGTTACATATAAGTTTTAGTAAATTACCCGACGTTACAATTTCCAGTACTTAAACTTACTATAGGGTCGAGTCGAGGACTATTTAACAGACAAAAATGCTTGGCCGAAACCAGATACCCTAATAACTTAATTATAACTTAGTCATATAAACATGTGAACATTGTATCTTGTCTACCTATAATCTGATTATTCTTAGATGAGGCCTGTATGACAGCTGCCGTATTTCATGTGTTTAAAAATAGGCGATTATTTATTTAAATTCCTGAACGGCATCGCTAGGTTAATTCCGATGTAGTATTTATATAAAAACTGTGATAAGTGTTTATATGAACTTTCACCAGGCTCAGCTTAGAGTAATCAGAGGGGGACGCGGTTTCTGTAGGAGAACGTATCGAAACTTTATTTATTTCTCATTCATCTCATTATGGTCAGATGATTCAAATAGTTCGCGTCGTCGTGACGTCACTCGCGTCCAATATGGAAGTCGATAACCATTTCGTTTGACGTATTAGACATAAGTACACGTATAAAGTATTAACGCTTTTTTAGGGTTCGGTAGCCAAATGGCTAAAACATATCTCTTATAATTTAGGTAAGCTACGTGTTTCGTGATTTTGTAAAAATAATAATATGCATAAAATTACAACCTACATCCATCTGAAAGAATGTACTTATCTTTCAAACCGTGAAATAATTTTTCCAAATAGGGGCAATGGTTCCGGAGATTACCCTGCACATCTAAACAAACTTACGATATTGTATAGATATTCAGAGCAAGGACTAAATAGTATTCAGTCAAACAATATTTTGATATTTGTTAATATTTAAGTAGTTGACATTATATAGTGCGGTCGTGTCGACTCGGCTCACTCGTTCATATAAATCTTTGGATATTGTTTAACCTGTCGTGTGTCAGACAGATTTAAATTGCAGCATTAAAATTCGAATCTGTTATCTTTTTTCATAAAAAATTAAATCCAACGTCTTGATATTAAGACACGACCGCACTATATAATGTCAACTACTTAAATATTAACAAATATCAATGGCTCATGTACGTGAGGTGCGTCAAAGTCAAAGGACAGGTTAAGGGTATCTATCGAAACACAAGGCATTTTCTCGCTGCAAAAGTTGTTTTTTATTTCATTTCACAAGTCCAACCTAATCTAACCGACCTCACTAATGTTTACGATATCCAGAAAACGTCAGGGTCTCAGAAGGAGATAGAGTTCGATGTAATGAAATTCGATGAAATAATACAATCGGTGAAGTGAAATTGAAGGTACAAGAAAAAAGTCCTTTAATAAATAAACATTAGACATTAATTGAAGGCCAGATTGAAAGATTTATAATTGATATTGATGGTTCTAACAGATATCAATTATCAGGAGAAATCTAGACTCATAAAGAGCTAAGTAAAGAATATTACAGGTAATATTAAATGCTCATGAGTGTAGAGGAACCGAAAATTGTATATCTGGACAGGTGCACCTGGCGGAGCATAGTCTCTGCCTACCCCGTTGGAAGACAGGTTTGTAGGTATATATGTAATATGTACAAAATGCTTTCATCAACTTGAAAAATATAGGTCGGAAATGTGACAATACGTATAGAACATCACGAAGCCAATACTCAGTGAGCTGACTATACTGTGTTGCCATATATAAGTTGCTATTCGCGACATTTTCCCAGGGTCCGCGTGTTGCTTGCAGGCTGTGTCAATCGCAGCTGCAGGAAGTAGTCCATGCACCGTGTTTTGTTTAAAATTCAAATTGTTTGAAATAGTTAGTCGCCGGGGAAGACAAATATTATTGCGAAGGGCCACATTCCTCTCCCATTGTGATATCTTGTTAATAGCGTTTTTAAACATTGTTTCATAATAATATCTGCGGTGACGGTGTCCCCCCCCCCCATCGCTGACCAGTGTAGCAACAGGTGCAGCCTTCACCGCCACACAAACTAACAGAGGCGTTCTCTTAGGGTCTCCCCAGACCTATCAACGCGGAATCGGCTTGAGCCGCTAAGTAGGTAAAAGTTTTATGTCCATGCAATACGAGCGAAAACGACGTCGTTCCGTTCGCAACGCCGAATCGAGCCGAGCCGAGCGCCGCTTTTTCACTCTTACTGCGGCTCTATTCAAGACGGTAAAAACAATATTGTATTTGACCTGTTATCGTATTGTCAACGATTTGATAGCTCTTATTTACTTGACAGTAATGGCGGCTGACGTCATAACAATACCATAACAGGCAAACTACGATATCGTTTTTACCGCCTAGAATACCGGCCCTGCACGGACATGAAACTTTTTCTTACCGAGTCAAGCCGATTCCGCGTCGATAGGTGAGGGGAGACCCTTAGGCACTGAAAAACTTATGAAATAAAACAAATTAATGATTTTTCGTGACTAAGCACAAGCCTAAGTACAATACAGATTTTCAAAGTTTTTTTGTTATTTCTCAGAAACTGCAAATAATGAACACTTCGTTTTATTTTTCCCCTAAATAAAGTAATTATTTATACGTCAGGATTTTTTCAGATTTTTTGATTAATAAATGTAGAAGATAAAGGGGTCATATTTTGTACATTTTTGGCTATAAATCAAAAAGTACATCACAATTATTATTTTTTAAAGTTTTGAAATGTGCAGATCATAAGCCCTTTCATATGACACCCCATTTGCTATACCTAATCCAATAACTTTCATTTTTCAGCCCCCCTTTTTAAATATTTAGAAAAATATTTTCATATTAATTTTACTAGCAAGTTAAACAACTATGTGTTTCAAGTTGATAGCTTCTAGGTATCAACTATCACTTGGAAAACTGCTGTGACATACCTACAGACAGACAGACACCGAAGCCTCGACTTAAGGGTTCCTTTTTTACCAGCTTGGTACAGAACCCTAAAAAGATCCTACTCAGAATCCTTTATACGTCCTGATCTTAATGATTTATTAAACGTCTAATCGTTTAAACTTAACCAAAAGTGAACATTGACTCGTTAATCCCTTAATCGTTAATTAACGAAGTTTACATTCGAGTGACGGATTAACTTTTAAATTAACTTCCGTTAGCTTTCCATAGGTCTGTTAATCGTTAATTAAGTACCGAACTATTTACTAAAAGGACACCGCACCGTAAAAAAAAAACACGTACCTATCTATATCTAGGTACAACAAGTGCGGCGCGTGCCTAAATAATAATTATTAACTAATAACAATTTCTAAAGATAGGTACACCATTTTTATAAATTTCTCATGTCTTGTCTAAATTTTAATAACTTTTACAAAAAAAATTCATAAAAAATCTTCCGAAAAAATATCTGAGCAGAATCCAATGGAACCATGACCCACCAAAGAGCGGAGCCACAGTGACATTTTTAAACAATTTGTTTGTCACTTCCATAGTATAAATAATAGTCTATTTATACTATTCATACTATTTATACTATTTATTATATTTATTCTATTTATACTATAACACTTCTTACGACTTAAATCATAATGTCACTGTGACACAGTTCCTTGGTGGTTCAGGGTTCCTTTGGACTGAAAGTACAGTCAAGGTTAAAAATAAATATCCACACAAAGTTGCAAAAATATGTACACATAGACATTATTGCCATAGTAATAAGGTCTGTTTACATATTTTTGAGACCTTGTGGTGTATACATATTGTTGACCTTGACTGTACCTAGTTAGTTATGAATGGTTTTTTATAATCGACACACTTTACACTTGTTGTTTATGTATACTCGTATATATCTATGTAGGTACATGCGTATCTTGATATCTCCCTATTTCCCCCTCTTTAGAAGGGGGTGACCCCTTCTTCTAATATTTTCCGAAATTTCTATCGCTTAGATTTTATTCTGAGTTTATCTAAATAGATTTGTGAAAATTGCATCAATATTCGTTCAGTCGTTTTTACGTGAGGTGTGGTCAAACAAACAAACATAAAATTGAAAATGGTTTTAATATGTTCAGTTACTAAACTACTAATCACCAATGTATAGACTTTTTGGTCTCAATGTTGTTAATATATGTATAGACTAGCGACCCGCTCTCGCTTCGCTTCGGTTTATGTGAGTTTTCTGTGACACCGGTATACCAGAATTTATTATACATGTAAACCTTCTGTAATGGCGAAACCCGCATCAAAATCTATTTAGGAGGAGTTACGAAAGACAGACGCGGAAAGCTACTTTGTTTTGTACTATTTAAAGATAAACAAAACAGATACTAAAATGGCCCTATTGTTTTTAAATAAGATTTGCATTCAAAACACACATAATTAAAATCTAGTCACAAAAATCAACGCTCAAAAATTTAAAAAGAAACTTACCTCAAAATATCCTGTTCAACCTGAAAAATTCTTCCTGATAGTCTGTAGACCTTGATCTTACTCTAGATTTTAGATACGTTCACTTTAAATCTTCAAGTCAAGACTTAGAACTGAAGCTAACGAGCGGTATTACGTGTATCGAGATGCGCGCGCGCCTCGAGAAGGATCCCCGAACACTGCGAGCTCGCGTTATCTAATGAGGCTCGCGTTATCCTTATATATGCACAGTTAATCTTGTCCGTCTGTTCGGCTTCCATCGAGGAAGTAACGCTCATAGTAGACATCGTTTCCTTATCAATTCGGCTGGTAGAAATTATAAATTAGAATGTTTGTGAGGAAGTTTTTGAGTTTGTTGTTTATTACGCTTAGAGACTGCAAATCTACAAGTTGCATTTGAAAAATCCGGATTTACAGATTTTCTCTTGAACCAAATCCTGATTTATTTCGGATTTCTTTATATTGTTTTACTTAACAATCAATAATTTATTGCATCATAATGTTTTATGTAGATCTTACTTGCTACCGAACTCAGCGGGTGGACATAAACAGAACGCAATCCCCTGGATCAGCTGTTACTATGGGAGTGCCTCAAGGCTCAATTCTGGGCCCATTCTTGTTTTTAATTTATATCAACGATCTCCGTTATATTGTGCGCGGCAAATATGAAATAGTTCTGTTTGCCGATGACACTTCACTTTAATTTAAAGTAGATAGAAAACAGGCAAATTTCAATGTCATTAATGATACGTTGTCTACAACCGTTGATTGGTTTACAGCCAACAACTTACTTTTAAATGCCAAGAAAAACAAGTGCCTGAAATTTTCTCTGTCAAATGTGAAAGGGGTTAATGGGGCTAGTATAAGACTAAAGGATGAAACAATGGCATTTGAAGATAAAATAGTATGTTTAGGTATTACTTTGGACTCGAAATTGGAATGGAATGTGCATGTATCCAGCCTTGCGGGTAAACTTAGTTGTGCAGCGTATGCAGAAAAGCGCATCCGACAACTTACAGACGTCGAGACAGCGAGACTGGTGTATTATAGTTATTTTCATAGTGTTATGAGTTATGGGATTTTGCTATGGGGAAAAGCGGCTGACATTCAGGCCTTCTTTGTATTTTTATGTATCAGCTGGGTTCACGGGTCTCACTCGGAGATAAATTTAAAGAAATTAATATTCTTACTGTCGCGTCGCAGTATATCTTTGAAAGAATCATGTATGCACACAAACACATACATGACGGCATAATCGTGACGTTCACAAGTTCAACACGCGAAATAAAGATAATACTCGTAGTCCCAGGTCACCGTTTTCGTAAAGTAAGCACATCGTTCGCGGAGAACTGTATACGTTTCTACAATAAGATACCTACTCGTACTGATATTGTAAATATGCTGTTCAATAAATTTAAGTCTCGCATTAAGTGCTTTGCTGGGTAAGGCATATTATACGTTCATAATTTAAATACTAGAAATAGGGATAAGCTCGCTCTTCCAGGTCACCGTCTCCGTAAGGTAAGCACTTCGTTTGCAGGGAACTGTATACGTTTCTACAATAAGATACCATCTGATATCGTCAATATGCCGTTCAATTAATTTAAGTCTCACATCAAGCGCTGCTTGTTGGGTAGGGCATACTATACTATAAATGACTTCATTGGTGACCAAGATGTATTTAAATAGTGTCTAGGCTATTACTTATTTAAAGTAATTTCTTAATTCTAGGTTATTTCTGATATTTCTATCTTGATAAAAATGCCTTTAAGCAAACTGTGTATTCAAACACGAAATTGTATGTTTACTTTTGTAAGTAAACGTAGTCTTTATTAGTTCTTGTGTGTACAAGACGCTTTTAAATGAGAGCACACTGTGATGTTTCTCGCCGGACAGCTATATCACACAATATTACTTTTATGTTGTCCGGCAGCATGAGCACGTCATGCTCGCTCAAAGGTCTTTGCTTACGGCGGCGTCGTTGATCGGGTCGCCACCTTCCCGAACACATGGTTGAGGGAGGCGATGGCTGAGATATGCGTCATACTCGTGAACGGGTGCTGTTTGTGGGGTCCGGTCTGTTCACGTCTGCAAGGACTTGTTGCTCAGTTAATGATTCCAGTTATGGCTTTTGACGTAGAGACCTCATCGTGTTGTTCTCCTAGTCATTATTTTTAGTTTCATGTATTTGACATGTAATCTTGTTAATTTTTACATTTATTTGTAATGTTTTTAATTTTGAATTTGTATTTTGTTTATATGTGATAGTTCTAATAATTTATATTTGTTGCTTTATTACCTTGTAATGTAACGTACTTTTAAGTATTATTGTATTTTATGTTTGAAAAAATGACCTTCTGCTGGAGTTTCTTGCGGCGCTTCTTCTCCGCAATGATGGTCTTGTCCGAAGCGCTAGTAGATTCACTGTATATTACCGACGTGTAAAAGAGCCCGTATGTGGCCAATTTACTGAATAAATATTTTGATATTTTTTTTGATACTGTTAATGACTTCCTTAATGATAAAGACGTTTTTAAGTAGCGTGAGCTTACTGAAATTAAAGTTATTTTGTCTTTTTTTGTATAGTAATAATCAGTGATCGGTAATAGGTGAGCTAATTTGCCTAAACTTGATGCATGTTCATTCAATAATGTATTCCCATCTCTCTCACGCATGAATGAATATGCGTCAAGTTTAGGCAAATTAGCTCTACCTATTCCGATCACTGGTAATAATAGTTGAGCCCTGGGGCAGCGCTTATTGCAAAATGCCTTTAAGCCAATAATGTAGGTACACTTTTTCAATTTAAACTTACGTATTGTATTTTTCTTTTGTAATTTTTATTGATTCTTGTGCGCACAAGACACTTTAGGAATGAGAACACATTATGATGTTTCTTGCCGGACAGATACTTTTTTATTGTCATCTTTGTCCGGCAGCATGATCATGTCATGCTCACTTAAAGGTCTTTGCTTACGGCGGCGTCGTTGATCGGGTCGCCGCCTTCCCGAACACATGGTTGAGCGAGGCGATGGCTGAGATACGCGTCATACTCGTGAACGGGTGCTGTCTGTGGGGTCCGGTCTGTTCAAGGACCTGTTTTCCAATTTAGTTATTTTTAATTATCGTTCCTGACGTAGCGACCTCGTCATGTTGTTCTCCTAGTCATTATTTTTAATTGATTTTTATTGACCTTACTTTTTTTTTATTTAATGATTGTATTTGTGTTACCTTTAAAATAATTATTTATTACTTTATTACCTTGTAATGTAACTTACTTTTAAGTATTATTGTATTTTATGTTTGAAAAAATGACCTTCTGCTGGAGTCTCTTGCGGCGCTTCTTCTCCGCAACGATGGTCTTGTCCGAAGCGCTAGTAGATTCACTCCATATGACCGACGTGTAAAAGAGCCCCGATGTGGTCAATTTACTGAATAAATATTTTGAATTTTGAATTTTGAAGTTTTATTTCATCTCATTATTTCTTTCATTACCATATGCGTACTTATACGTAGTAACTCTTATTTAATCTGTGCTTATAGGTACTTAAAGTTATTAAGCCTTATACAATTATTCCAAAAAATATTATACCAAAGAAATGGGACCCCAATTTAGACCATTACTAATTCACTCCTTTGGGATCCGCAGCATTATAGTAAAAAGAGAAACTTTATAATTTCACATCTATAGCGTACCTATGCTGCCGATGCTGCGTACCTATGTCACGAATACCTATTTTTTTATGGATGTTAGTTATCTGGCTTCTACCACTCAGTGTGACAACATGGGATAGGCTTTGTACCTACATTCTGTTTTTTTAGTCTAAGCAGCAGTGTCAGATTGACGTTGACAGCCATTGGTGACAGCGTTGACATATCCAGTTTTTTTTTCGCCTGTTTCAAGACTTATTTAGGCGTATTATTTCTACGGCGCTGCTGTTAGGTTTTTAATATTAGGGCGGTTATTAGGATAGTTTGGAAAAAAACGGGCAGTCATTTTATTTTTTGGCGGTTGGTTAATTAGTGTGGCAGTAAAACATGAACAGTAATAAAAAGAAAATTGGTCGGTTATTTAATTCTAAAATGTCAGTTCAAAGAATACTTAGGAGTAAAAAATCTATACATCGAAACATATTATATTACTGTAGAAAGAAAATACATATAATTTAACTGAAGAAAGAACAACATATTTGAGAAAAAATACTTCAGGGGGCTTAAAAGTCAACCGTAGAACTTTTTTCAAAACGTTTCTGACCTTTATAAAATGGTTTTAATACAATTATCGGTTTTTAACTTTTGTAGGAACAGGAAACCCCAAAAAGATCTCCCGGTTACGTTACGTTACGTTAAGTGTTATTAATAGACCCCGGTATCGGAGGTGCAAAATGGTAGCTGTCAAGTTCTTAGGGATGGGTAATCATATTTTTGATGTTGATATCGATACACGATTTTTCTATACATTAGGTTGTACACAGTTATTTTTTTTTGATCTATGATAATCATTGATAAGATATTATAATTGTTGTGTATATTTATTGTAACTACACTAGTTTACTGCAAAGAATCTGATCATTCATCAAGAACATGGTATGACCTTTGGTGAATATAAAAGAGTTTATATTTTGTTTTAAATTTATTTATGAATGCTTTATGCTAAGAAGATAACTAAAACTTCTTAATGATGAAAGATTTTTTTTTGTAAATAATAAAAATGTTCAATACATGTTGGTTTTGTAATTATATAGTCCTACTTTATAGAATAAACGCTATCATTATGATATAATAAAATATCGACATATAACTATGTTTATCGACATGAAGTTAATATTTCAAAACAATGTTTACCCTTCCCTAGTAATGGCTCGAAATTGACAGCTACCATTTTGCACCTCCGATACCGGGGTCTAGTTATTAAGTATGTTGTCTATGTCTGACGGTTTGTTTGTCTTCGGGCGCCAACAACAACAATCGGGCTGACGGCACCACCAGGTCAAACACGATGTGTTTTTTACACGGTTTTTACCGCCAATAATATTATAGACGCCCAGGGATTCCCCTCTGGTGTCGCGGGTCGAACTCAGGTAACTGTACATTTTAGTACCTACCAGTACTCCGAACACAAACTTTTACCTTCTATTAAGTTAGTAAGGAACATTAAAGTACCGTCATCGATAAAAATATGTACCTACTTACGGATATTGGTAAAGCGCCCCGACCCGTGTCCGTATTTAGTACCATTTTTTTTTCGCATATCTCAACAAAATATGAAAATACGTAAAAGAGATCACCAAAAGTGAAACTAGTTGACATTGACGGTGAGTTTCGTCTTGTCATCGAGTCGTTAAGCGAAAGTATGGGTGCGTACAATAATGTAGGTACTAAAACGTACCTATATGAAAATACCATAAGCAAGATCACCAAAAGTGAAATTTAAATTTAAAACGGCCAAGAAGTACGGGTGATACAAGCATTTTAAACTGATAAATAGACAGCGATTAGACGGAGAGATTCGATGCGCCGTGTGACGTCACGTAACACGTCGGCCATATAAATTCCATGTTAAATTCTGTTTTGCTAAAAATGGATAAGAACAAATCTTTGATGGCTTATATCTTGGTTATTTTTATAGCTATTCAAAAATGATTTTGTCCAACTCGGCGTTTATTGAAGCTGTGAAAACAAGTCATGAATATTCTCCATTGACGCAGGCGCTCAACACGTCCGTCTGACAGCTTACGTCAATCTTATACATATTGGATAACAATAACCTATAAGTATTGCTTTTTGGTTCTTGTCTAGCTGTCATTTTGAAAACATCTGTCTATTTATTAATTTTTTTTGTAAATTATTTTATTGTTGATTTTGGTTCGCAAATCCAGGGCAACATTGTGAAGTAACCTCCAACACTGACGAAGAATATGCATCAAATAAAACAACAGTGAAAAGTTGATTCTGAATGAGCAAGCGGTCAAGAACGCTCCAAGCCATTGAAGTGGATGCCCGCCATCTTCAATGGTGTGCCGACTGGGACTGGAAGACGCCGACGACAACGACGATTCACCGTACAATTGCTTATATATACTTGACATTGGCAAAATTACATAACTTGTAGACGCCATTAAAATAAATAAATAATAATAAGTATTGCTTTTTGGTTCTTGTCTAGCTGTCATTTTGAAAACATCTGTCTATTGATTTAAATTTTTTGTAAATTATTTTATCGTTGATTTTGGTTCGCAAATCCAGGGCAACTTTGTGAAGTAACCTCCAACACTGACGAAGAATATGCATCAAATAAAATAACAGTGAAAAGTTGATTCTGAATGAGCAAGCAATCAAGAACACTCCAAGCCAATAAGCCATTGAAGTGGATGCCCGCCATCTTCAATGGTGTGCCGACTGGGACTGGAAGACGCCGACGACAACGACGATTCACCGTACAATTGCTTATACATATATACTTGACATTGGCAAAATTACATAACTTGTAGACGCCATTAAAATAAATAAATAATAAGTATTGCTTTTGATATGTGATCTTTGTTTGTAACTCGGCCGGCATTACTGTCAAGTAAATAAGACTATCGTATTGACAACACGATAAAGTGTCAAAAGCGATATTGTTTTATCGAGCAGTATAGTGCCCTAAAACACATTACCGAACACTATGGTCTAAGATCCGAATAGGAGACGACCTTCACCGGGCTGTTTATTCGATATAAAGTATTTTATATCAAATTTAATATGCTAAGTAATATATGGCGAATAGGTTGACTGAAAAATTTCAGTCCAGTCGAAATAAGATTTAAAAAAAAACCTGAAATTGAACTCTTATGAAATTGCTCTTGCTTGTTAAATAGACCAATTACATACTAATCGAAAGCATGAAGCCTATAGAATATGCAAGCGTTAGGTTTGGTGCACATTATTAGTACCGACTTACCTACCTACCCAATAGTTATGACGGGAAAAAATAGTCAACCTAACGTTTGCATATTCTATAGGCTTCATGCTTTCGATTAGTATGTAATTGGTGTATTTAACTCCTCATAAACCACGCACCGGATTTTAATGCGGTTTCATCATCGATCGAATGTAAACTAGCGGACGCCCGCGACTTCGTACGCGTAGAATTAGTTTCCCGCTACTCCCCCTTTTTTAACCCCTCAGGGGTGAATTTTGAAAAATCTTTTCTTAGTGCACCCCTAGACCTCATAAGGAACCTACGTGCCAAATTTGGAATCTCTAGACCCAGCGGTTTGGGCTGTGCGTCGATATGTCAGTCAGTTAGGTTTGCCTTTTATATATGTATATGTATAGATAGATAAATTGTGGTTTATCTACGGGTGCCATAAAACACATAAACCGAAGCGAAGCGAGAGCGGCTAGTGATTGATATGTCCGTGCTCGAGCTATTCATGTATTAAATTTAAGCCAATCTTAATAATTGACTGCGACAAGGTCCTAAAGTGTACAATTACTTCTGACTTCGATTGTACACATGCCGTGATCACTTTCTCTCAAAAAAACACAGAGGTCCTTAGCCCTCGAGAGGTTAAGGAACCCTGAATAACAAATATTGCGTGTCAGAGTCATGGATGTTCGGCGGGCTGGAATCATGAACAAAATATTATTACCGTAAAACGGGGTGTGTTGGGAACTTGGGACACACCCTAAAATGAAGCATATGTTACTAATTATAAGACTGAAATTATTTCCAATACACGTAACGTTATGACTTATTTTAGGTTGTGTCCCTACTCACCCCTTAATCCCTAGTCCCTACTCACCCCGTTTTACGGTACGTATTTAGTGGTGGTGACCATTATTCTGCAGGGTCCGTACACCATCTTGTCCATTAACCCGCCGCCAGCAGCATTCGCATTGTGTTCCGGGGTGGGGATAACACAACCGGGGACATTACTAGCGCAGAGGCGTCCCATCTCAGTGCTCAGGGTTGGCAATTAGGTATGAAAATTGCGATAGATACATTTTGTTTTTTTCGAAACTTTGTATCTTTCCTATAAAATGCATGTAATTTTCGAAAAAAACAAATTAGAGGTTGTTCTTAGCCGTTGATCCAATCAGAGATTAAATAAAGTACCAGGAGCGCAGCGGTAATTAGGGGGTGGGTAATTAATTGTGAAGTAAAGTGGGTAAATTGCAAAATTCTGGGTTTGCAAATGACTATGGACTTCAAAGTAAACTTACCATCAGGTGTCCTGTGTGTTCGTTTGCCTTCTCCATCTTATCAAGGTTCTACGAGCGAAGGGGTCTAGTTATGTTGGCCGGTGGAGGCCAGCGGTGAATGAGCGATTTAAATAACATCCGAAAGTTATCCTTGTACAACAACGGTACTAAAACGCGTTTGGATCGCGACCGACTTATTTGTTATTGATGAGCGCAAAATCTGCATACAATTCTTGTTTATTTCTAAAATACATTTTAAGTTATGTTCCGTAGTTTTTACACGCAGCTTTGCCAGCGTAGTTAGTTACATTTGGTACCTATTTATACTATCTATAAATAGTGTAAAACCAAGTCGCTCCCCGCCGGCTGCGGCGGTCCGTCTGTATTCACGGACGCTACTTTTATTTATAATAAATTCCGGATTAAGTACGGGTGTTAGAAACATCACATAAACCGAAGCGAAGAGAGGGCGGGTCGCTGGTACTACATATACTATAGAATATCCATACTGATATTATGCATGCGAAAGTAACTCGGTTCGTCGCGCTCTCGGCTAAATTGATTTAAATAAACATTGGTATTGAGATAGCTTCAACCCCGAGGAAGGACACAGTGTACTCTATAAGTATATTATGCTACAATTGTATATTATATACAATTATTGCATAATCATACATTTGGACCTTGGTCAGCTGATATGAAAAGCTTTATTAAGGCCCTGTCATTCCGGCTCATAGAATCCTCCGGAGATCCTAGAGCTGGTGCTTACCTCTCCCAAAGGATTGGGCTAGCTATCCAGAGAGGTAATGCAGCCAGTGTCATGGGGACCATGCCGCGAGCGGACCTGCTAGAGGGGGTGTTCTTTTTATAGTGGTGATTATTATTTATATCTTTAATATTTGGGTAGCTTAGTTTAATTTTAATTTTAATACGTTTAGTTTTAATTTTTAATTGTATTAATGTTGAATTCTGTACTTAGTTGGATGTAAATAAAGTTACATTGATTATAGCATAATTTGATTTGATTTGATTTCTGTGTCTCCATTCATTTTACACGACTGCCCAAAAAAAGGAGTGTAATGTTTTCTGGGTTCATGTATTTATGTACGATTCTTTATTCCACCATAACTTCTAAACGCCCTGAGGGCCCTGCAAAGATGCACTACGCTAACTAACGTTTCTATTCGATTCGTTTTTAAACCAATCGCGTCACTGGTAGACCAGTAGGCCTAGCAAAGAGCCCATCGCTACCAGGCGTTTTCGTCTCTTAACGAATTCAACGCCTAAGCGTAAACGAAGCCAGCAAAGAGCCCGCGGATGGAATGGAATATCGAATCGCCTTTTCCATTCGTTTTTCCCGTTACGTTGGCATTTTTTCCATTGAAAATGAAAAAACTTTGTTAATTGTCTATGCTTTGCTCTACTAGACACGTCAACGAAAGAAATGACATACAGGGGTCCTTTTGACAGTTGATATACAGAATTATAAATTTAAATATGTAAATATTTGAAATGCTTATGTATCAAGTGAAAAAGTTAATTGCCACTCCTTTGGTCGTTTTTCATGAGTCGGTGCCCGGCCCGTCCAACGCGTTCGGGCTCCGCGCACGTACCGTCCAGTATCCCAGCCCTCACGCCCGGCCCGTCTACGCTGCAGGCCCTCAACCCGACCTGTCCATGTAGCCCTCCCCCGTTACACCGCCGCTTTCAGTACAGTCGCCGCTCTTAGTACAGTCGCCGCACTCGCTACCCCAAAAGTGGCCGAGTTGCATGAGCGCAACAAGGACTGTTGAGGAATGTTAAAGAAATGTTGAGTGCTTCTGGCCACATTTATGCAGATTGACGAAGTAATCTGCTCGGGGAAAACATGGAAGAGTACTGTACTGTTTGATTTTGATTAGTGTTAACAAGAAAAAACAGGGCAAAAGTAACATTTTTTTACAGCACAATTATATAAAAATGTTTTTATAGCACAATTATATAAAAAAACAATTTTGTTAAGTAGTTAAGTTGAGTAATTTATTGTTCCTATTTTTCTGTTGATTTATGCACAAATTTAATAAAAGTCATATTTTGTAGAAACTGTTTTCATAACCCAACCTAATTATTTATATTATAAGTAAACTGTTAGAGGTAGGATCTTAATAAGTAAGATCTCATAAATATATTTTTATCATCTAAAAGTTATTTCATATTTAGGAAGTACAATAATACTGTTTTTTTAAATATTAAAATGTCCACTTTTGTAAAAATAAATCTTAAAAGAAAAAAGGTTGATACCAATAATTCAATAATAACTACACTTAAGGTGAGTCGGGGCTATTGCATCTACGGGCATATTGTAACTTTACATACTAAAACATGTTCTACTTTTAAAATTAGTATGAAAAGTTACAATAGCCCTGTAGGTGTAGCCCCAACTCACCTTATATTAAATAAAAAACATTGATTAATGCTTAAGAAATTATAAATGTGATCTACAACATCTTTTGTTATATTTTAAACAATTAGAGGCATGTTGAAACTATGTTCATTTTGTAGATCTAATTATAATAAAAGAGATGACTTGCCATTATTAAAATAAACAAGCATTTTGAACGTAAGGTCCCTTTCCATTACCGTTGATTAATGTTTAAAAAATGTTTCCTACTTCATAATTGTTTTTTTCTACTCGCGTCAAAATGCATGCAAAATCTTTGCCTTAGTGATAATATGAAGATCAAAAAATTTATTGTATGAATAAAGAGTATTCAATATAGTACATTTTAATGCTAGTGCGGAAAGTATGTAATTAATTCACGAGCACCAAGATAACGGGACGAGTGAAAAATGACATTTCCGCACGTGTATCGAACAACGTTTTTTAACACAGTTGCGAAAAAAT
Source organism: Acleris literana (assembly GCA_946894065.1). Classification (NCBI taxonomy): domain Eukaryota; kingdom Metazoa; phylum Arthropoda; class Insecta; order Lepidoptera; family Tortricidae; genus Acleris; species Acleris literana. Next base: position 10,796,728 of record OX335697.1, on the reverse strand, counting down.
AAGAAAAACAACAAGTAATGAATTCAAAACTTTTATGTTATTAATTCTATAACATCATTGTAATACAGTTGAAAAATAATGAAGATTTCAAAAATCAATTTTTTTAATACAGTTCTATCTTATTAATATTTTATTGACATAATAATTAATGACACAATTTGTAAAGTGTTCGCTAGTAAATTAAGTGTTTGGCTGATAGTTGAGTCATTCTATGTTTTTTGACAAACAAATTAATAAAGTTTTAAAACTTGTGTGAAATGATACATTTGGGTGTGGTGTTTAACCTTTTGAACGCCATACGTCGAATACAAAATGTGCCACCCATACGCCAAACATGTTTGCTATGCTATGCAAATTACACCTTATTGCTACCAAACAAAGTCTCTTAATCTTGAACTCTTGTCGGCTGCAGCCGACGTGGCGTCAGTGGCACGACTTTTAGTTGACGGCCAGAGCCGACTGTGGCGTTGAAAAGGTTAAAGTTCACTGGTCTCCCCCCCACCCCTGGCCGCTTCACCCCCCCCCCCCCCCTGCCGTGAAATGTGTCCCCGGTATTTACAAACATTTGTTGTATACCATTTTGAACATCATTTAATCAGCTAACGAACAAAGATAAAAGCACTACAATTGGTCTATTAGTTCTTGATTGGTCGTCAAATTTCGTAAGTCATATTTGTATGGAATCGTATAAGATTACTACTACTTACGTACGAAGGCGATATATTAGTGGCCGGTACCTGAACCTATAGCTTGAAAACCGTCGATCCTACAAAAAAAATACATAACCTTTTCTGTTTAGAATTTAATAAGGAACATTTTTGTGCTTGACACTTTTTTCGTATCTATTATAGTTGTCCCAAGAATGTTAAAAAACCGTTAACGGGGACACATTTAACGGCAGGGGGGGTGAAGCGGCCAGTGGAGGGGGGGGGAGACCAGTGAACTTTAAACACCACACCCAAATGTATCATTTCACACAAGTTTTAAAACTTTATTAATTGGTTTGATATTCCCATACATTGAATACATAGAATTACTCAGCTATGAGTGAAACATTAATTTCACAAGGTTGTGTCACTGGGTCCTTATAGTCCTTATTGAGCTGCAAGAAATGTTTGCCAGATTTTAAGGCACTTGGTCCAGTCCGGTTTGCACATGAGTCAGTATTAGGCCCTGTTGTGGTTCCAAATTTACATATGGTTTTGACTGTTTAGAATTTTCAATGTATCCCCTCTGCAACATTATTTGAGCGCTACCCACCATGTCTATTCAGAGTTGTTATATCACCACTAGAGTCAGCGAGTAAGGTGGCTGACGTCCCTATGTCCTCCGTATGCCCAATGCTGTAAATAGCCTTTTCTGCGCCCTGTGCGAGCTTCTATAACTGTGCCCTTGTTTTTTTCAAGATATTATATTATAGGTACCCTAGAGAAATGCTATGTATAGGCCTACTTTATTTCATTCAGAGTGATAAAATAAAGCTCAATGAATTCGGTGTTGGTGGATCAATTACCTATCTAAATTTTGGAAGAAAAATCTATTTTTTTTTTAAACTGATTTGGGCAAACAAGCAGACGAGCCATCTGATGTTAAGTGGATCCTTCGCCTATTAAACCACCCACTGTGTCTCACTCACTAAAACTCAAACGCAAGTTCACTAGTGAAAATGCGTTGCCCACCATGATGCTTAAGATTTAATTTTTGGGCCACTATGGTCTTCATACTTCTATAATAAAATAACACCCTCCAAAGTTTCAGTAAACTATAAATTAATTTAATTATAAGTACTTGGTATGGTAGAGTTTTGAATAAGGAAGGTAGCACATAGTCCATTCGCTTAGTGTCGCTACACTCCCACATGCTCGTGGTTATTGTAATAAAATACGAATATAATTCGAAGTAAACTGCCAAATTCACTTGCGGCGTAACACCCGTAAGAGAATTTGGCAGTTTACTTCGCATTATATTCGCACCCGCACTACGGCTAAACAGCCGCGGTTTTTAACCGCGTGACTTTTAAATCAAGTAAAACTGATGCAAGCGGCCGCACTGGCAGCTGATTATTTACTTGATAAAAGAGTCACGCGGTTAAAAACCGCGGCGGTTTAGCAGTAGTGCGGGTGCGGCCTAAGTATGAATTGGTGAAAAAACGTTTATTCGAAAATATTTGAAAGATTATTCACAGCTACACAAATCAATGAGACCACAAATAAATGAGTTCAGATAGTAAAGATTTATTAAAGCAAGCCATAAACTTTTTTAGAGATTTTCTTTTCGTGCTTTCTTCATTGTGAAATCATTGATAACCTTTTCATACAACAGGCACTGTCCTATGTCGCGTTCAATCGACAAAATCGCTAGGCCGGTCCAACTTTCTCGGCCAATCCTTGAGCGCAAGTAAGTTTTTATTAATTTGAGCTTACTGAATGCTTTTGCAGGAAGCTACAGTCACTGGCATTGTTAAAAATATCTTTATAGCGACTACCACATTGGGAAACATCTCTTTTAAATCTAGTTCGACTATAGCTTTAAGTAGACCTAGACTTGAACTATGGTCACATTTATCCAATAAATATAGTCATTTCAATAAGCTCACTCGTGCGCTGCCAAAAAAATGAGCGCGATTTTTTGTCTAATTTAATAGACGTTTTAGATTATACTGGCATATAGGTATGTATGTGTTGGAATCGAGCACTAGGGGCGCAGCGGGAACTTATCAGGAGCAAACCGAAAAAATAATAGTCCTGCCTGGTCTGGCCATTCTTGCGCCCCCCAGAGTCTACGCCCTGTGCCTGGGCACCGGTGGCACCGCCCTATTTACGGCACTGCGTATGTCCTGTATACTGATCAGCATCGGGCAAATTCAAAAAGTTGGCATTTCCTTGGGCGTATTACCAAATTTATTTACGCCTATGACCTGTGCTGTGCATTTACCTTTTTGGTAATTTAGGAAAAATCTCTCACTTTTGTCCATTGACGTTGATACTTTTTACCAATTTCGGCAAATGGGCCATCAACGGTAAAAGATCTTGGTATTTTGGTTTCGATGTTAGGTATTTGTATTTCCGTGAGTTTCAACATCTTTAAGTGCAATGTTTGCCAGTTCCTCACGCCTGCAGGCTCCACAAACCCCAAATATGAGTGCAACCTACGAACAGAATCAAACTTTACTTATAAAATCAAATGAATTACTAACCTTATGATGAACTAAAATCATAAATAAGAGAGAAATCATACCCTTGTAGCCAGATATAGATGATCTGGGGGCCGATTTTTGACTTTCGAGCGCTCGAAAGTTTCACTCGAAAGTGAGTACAATCAGTGAAACCGTTTTTTGAAATACGAGCGGTAGAATTGAAAACGAATGGTGTGGACCACTCGTCTTTAAATTTTCTATCGCTCGTAATTTCAAAAATACGGTTTCACCGATTTTGATCACTTTCGAACCAAACTTTCGAGCGCTCGAAAGTCAAAAATCGCCCCCCTGGAGCATCATTAATAAACTTTTTATGTCTTCTGCCATTAATACTTTTGATTTTTTACTTTCATAACCTGTAGATTGTGTCTTTAAAAACGCAGTCGATTTATAGATTTTTCTGGCAAAGCACTCTCATTTGCAATTGCAGCCTTCTCGCAAATGTCTGGTGGTGTTAAATCAATTTCAAACTCTTGATTCACTCATTTTTTTTTTTTTAATCTTCTCTATTCTTATTTGCGATCGGCTGTATAAGCCATAATCAGATTTGGTGACTGTAGCAAGTGTATGGGTGCTGTTTCAGTGAACTTCATCCCATTTTAATTATAATTTGACATTCACTGTCTCTGATCAAGGTTAAGGATTTGCCATCTTTTAAGGCGTCGCGTATTATTATAGGAATTTATAATACTCCCTTGCTAGTAAGTTTGCTTGATTTTCGAGTCTGCTTTTACAAGCTCATTTTAAAAGCAACTTTCTGAAAATTTTAGATTGGTAAACAAAGTCGTTGTAAGACTTGTAACAGCGCAGTGATAATTTTTGACATTATGAAGAGGTGTTTTTTTTAGCTTTTATTCGATTAGAATGGATTTTGTTATTATTATTGAACCCACTTCAATGAAAGTTTTTTTTTCAAATGCGTGTTCTTTAAGACATAAACAATTGTAAATATAAAACATTGTACTATTATTACCTAAGTTTCGTTATTTAAGATTATTTGTGCATCGTATATTTATAAAACAATATCGAATGTTGCCTTTGGCAACTTGAAACATGATTGCAGTAAGAAAAAACGCCTCTTCTTTGACAGGCGTTTCGGCAGCTATTCCGTTCCATTCAGACAAATTATCAAGAACGGTTTTTCAATATTCAATATTAAAAAATAAACGTGTTATAATGATGAATAGGTAAGTAATAAAATATGAAATATGTATATTTTTCTTGCATTAACAGTAGATTTTTTTTGATTACGACGTTTAAAGGAAGGAAAGGATCTACATGTTACAATTAATTAGTTATAATAAAATTAAGAATTTACCTTCATTTGACCCCTTAATGCCGGTCCGAATTGCGCTCTTTTGAGGTTTTACATAAAACATGTAAAATCTCTGCAGTATTTTATTTTATAAGTACAATTTAGGTACCTATCTAGCCGACACCTACACACACTAGCTGACTGCTCCACATTCGCAGTGTTCACAGTATAGTTCGCGCGCTCGACGATGTAACTAGTTCTACATTAAAAAATTAAAAGTAAAAAACGAATTAAAAAAAAATGGAGGAAACGAAGATGGTGGATGACGAGTATTCATCGTAATTGAATGTTTGTAATATTTTATACAGTATTAGTGGTATTCTAGTGGTATTGGGCTAATATTTTATAAAAGTTGGAATGTGGAGCCTTGTTGCCTCGTTCGCGCGTTCGCGGGCCCTTTGACACGGGCCAAAATACCGAAAACAAGGTGCGAACCCGCGCACGCCCTCCACATTCACACTTTCACGCGTTCGCTACACTCGCACATGCTCGTGGTTATTGTAATAAAATACGAATATAATTCGAAGTAAACTGCCAAATTCACTTGCGGCGTAACACCCGTAAGAGAATTTGGCAGTTTACTTCGAATTATATTCGTATTGTATTGCAATAACCACAAGTACGTGCGAGTGTAGCGACACTATCTAAGCGAATGGACTATACTGCATTTGCGCGATCGCGTGTGAATGTAGAGAGCCTATTACGCACAAGTTTCGTAGCAAAGTACCTACTCATTCAAAACGGAACGCCCGAGCGATCATTTAGAGTATGGAGTCGTGTTTTCCACGCAGAATTATTTGTAGGTTGGCAAAATATCCACAACTGTCTATGGTTTTTTCTAACTGAAACGTCAATCAACGTAATGAATGACATCAACTGTCAAGTCAAGTCTGTCAATGCATACACAACATAGGTAACCCAAATTTTGGATGGAGATATAGATACGATACGGTTGAAAAGCCCTATCAAACGGAAATCTAAGGCTATTAGTATAGGTTTCATTAAGTCTTAATTTCATAATAATTTCGCACACTGAGCACACCGTATTTTTAAAGACAGGCCGACGCAACTCGTGACCAAAATCCTGGCCTATATTTGGCACGATTAAGAATTGCTATTCAAGCTAGCAATGCCGCCAGCATTTTGGGAACAATGCTCTCTAATAGCGTTTTGTCAGATTAGTGTAGTTTTAAGTAATTTTTTATGTTCATATGAATGTACCTCTCTTGGTAACAGGCATGATTTAATGTATGTAAGTTAGTTCGTTTCTTTTTTAATTTTAAGTATGTCACTATTTAAACCTAAGTTTTTATCAAAAACTGTTTTTACAATGTAAATTAAAAATGTAATTACTTAAATTAAATACCAAATCGTTCCTTTATAAACCTTATTGATAAACGAAATAACTTATTTTCTCTTTTACTAATACATCTAGATTTTAATACGACTTTGTAGAGTCAAACCGCATTAACTCTTCAATTAAGTGACAGCGGTGAGTTTCTTGTGGTAGATAATAAACAATATTTTTCTGTATTTTCTGTGCAAATATCTATGCATATTTATGGTGGTAGTTAAGTTTTAGCTGTTTAAGGTATTGTAACATTTAATAAGAGGATAGGGGGACAGGTAATGAGGTGGGAAGATGATTTTCCAGAAGGATGGCGCCTGAAGGCAAAAAATAGATACCAATGGCACTTTAACTAAGAATTTAATTAATAAGTAACATACACACACATACACACAAACAATCAAACAACCACAACATCACACCTGCCTGTTTGTGCAAAATGTGGTTACATAATTAACAACAAGTTTTTAGAGTTGTTGGTAATAAATATCTAGCTCTGCCTACCCCACTCTGGGAATGAAGGTGTGAGTGTATGTATATTTAATTAATAATAATAATATTATATGTAATTATATTTATATTTAATGTACATAGCAGTAGAGATCAGTGAATAAAAGATGTAATTAACTTAAATTCATCTTTCAGATGCAAAACTACATACTATACCAACCAAAAAATTCTGTAAAGTAAACCATGCTGAGTATACACGCGAAATTTAAAATGGTTTATTAGCTTTTCCTTCTCTTTAGGTACTTACAAATTAGAATATTTAACTATGGTGAAATTCGCATATGTTTCCTACACTTTAACTGCCACCAACCCGCTAGGCAAGTTCATTTTGTACAAAAATCAGAGCTCTTGGCAATGAGTGTTAAGAGGAATGTGAAGCGACAGCTTCCCATACAAACTGCTATTATGTTTGATTTCCACCCTTCTAAATTTTAACTGATTTTGACCAATTTTTGATATGTCATTCAAAGCAAAAACTAGGTCCGTATGAGTTGTGACAGATTATGCTAAAGATTGCTTGTGTGAATAGAACAGAGATTTATTAATTACATTAGTTTAAACCTTAGTTAAATCATTTGAATTTTTGCTAAATTAATGGGGAAAACGCAAGCATTCCTAATCTGGCAACCACTGTCTTGACGACGCGTTAGCCTAGTTGGTAGTGACCCTGCTTATGAAGCTAGCGGTCCTGGGTTCAAATCCCGGTAAGGGCAAATATTTGTGTTATGAGCACGAATATTTGTTCCCGAGTCATGGATGTTTTCTATGCATTTAAGTATAATTAATATATTTCTATAATAATTAATTAATAGTTAATTAATATAATTGTTTATATTCTTTGTTATTATTATACTACTTTTAAGTAGGTACCTTAATATTGTAGTGCCCTTTCAGGGAACTGACTAATCTAGAATAACAACACCTTTCTTTGTCAATGTATGTGCCTCTATGTGACAACAATAAATGATTGATTGATTTAAATTTAAAATGTTTGTATAACATGAATTGTAGAAGTTTTAGGGCATTTTCACTAAAAAGTGTACACAATTAAGGACAAAAATTAAGGAACCTTAACTTTGTCAGTTTTGTGACGAAAATTAGCTATACATTGACGGCCGCAATGTATGGCTAATTCTCCTCATAAAACTGGGGTATTCCCACCTGTTACCACCAATTTGTTACCACTGGTAACAGCTGGGATTTTTTAGAGCTAGAGCTTAGTTTGGGACTAGGTCAATTGGTGTGTTTGTGATTTTACTTGTTAATTAATTCAATTGTTTATATTCTTTGTTATTATTATACTACTTTTAAGTAGGTACCTTAATATTGTAGTGCCCTTTCAGGGAACTGACGACCTAATCTAGAATAACAACACCTTTCTTTGTCAATGTATGTGCCTCTATGTGACGAAAATAAATGATTGTTTGATTGATTTGTTGATTAAATAGTAAATTTAAAATGTTTGTATAACATGAATTGTAGACGTTTTAGGGCATTTTCACTAAAAAGTGTACACAATTAAGGAACTTTTACTTTTTTTTACTTTTCAGTGGTAACTAACGGGAATAAATAATAATAAAATAATAAATATTAAGGGACGATCTCACACAAATTGACCTAGTCCCAAACTAAGCTCTAGGCTTGTACTATGGGTACTAGACAATGATATTAATACTTCAATAAAGAAATAAATAATTAAACTTCCCAACTGTTACCACTAACTACCGAGTTTTGTGTCCAGTAGTTATCACTAAATATTTTAGTGGTAACAAATGGGAAAATTATTTCCAGTTGTTACCACCGAGTACTTTAGTGGTAAAAGATGAGAAAAAAATCCCAGCTGTTACCAGTGGTAACAGATGGGAATACCCCAGTTTTATGACGAGAATTAGCCATACATTGCGGCCGTCAATGTATAGCTAATTTTCGTCACAAAACTGACAAAGTTAAAGTTCCTTAATTGGGTACACTTTTCGGGGAAAACGCCCTTTAGTGCATTATACTTACTTACTGTATGTTTAATAATTAAAGGTAAATAAATTAATAAATGCTGGATTATGTCCTTATACGTCAATTCACAAGAGCTGCTAAGAATTAATAGAATGAAACTACATATACATGTGATGAGAGTTAAATTAATACAGGTTTTGGGTCCTCATGGCAGTTCTTTTAAAACAACTTATACTTACTAGTTAATAGTTTAATATAGTCAAAGTAACTTTATCCAGACAACTTATTTCATTTCATTATTACATGATAAGGAAGGAAATAAATCAATATTCATTATTTAAAGTCTTTTAATTTCCTAAAAAGCATCATTAATAATTGTTATTATCTGAAAGGCGACTTGACATCATCCTCAACTTTTACAGCCTTATGACGGTTTAAAGTAGAGACTTGACTTATCATCAGTGCAATGAGTAAAATTAAACACCATATTTTGCGATATGCAATATACATAATATACACATATATGTCACTATGGTGCTAATACTGGATGTGCCTCTAGCAAGCATCTCGAATAAATAGGATTTCATCAACGCTTAAACACCACTCTAAGGTCCTTCCTTGAAATCAGCATCATTAATATCATTATTCACGGTCTCTGTGTGTATTCTGGATCACCTTGAACACAAAATTTATATTACAGTGCATGGTATACTACTAAATTATGACAATACATAGTATACAATACTATGTATACTATACATGTATATGTCATAATTCATAGGCAAGCTCACTAATTACCAAACCAAAATTGAAGGTTAACAATATTAACCTAGCTGGTAGAGCTAGGAGGTAAAGATGATTTTTATTAAGGTTTGCATTTACTGATACAAAATGTGTTTTTTATGCTCAGTGGATACAGTTAACTTGGTAAATAGAAAGTACAATAAAAAGTTCACGTTTAAAGGAATAAATAAAAAATAAAACATTTAATTGAAGAAGGAAAACAGTGCCTTGTGATGTGTTAGTGTGTGTGTTTGTGTAAGCATGTATGCATGTGTGAGTGAGTATGTGTGTGGGCACTGGGCGTGCTGTACCACACAGGTAAAAACACAATGTTATGAGGGAGAGTAAAATTTGCTCCAAGTAGTTTGAACTAACCGCTTTAATTTTTGCAGTGTCAGTGAGAGTTTATAGTACAGATGCGCCTAATATTCGTTTGGTATCCGGTATTCGGCGTATTCGGTATCTTATTCACTATTTGTATTCAGCCAAATTATTCGGTTTTTGTGCCAAATATATTCAGTATAAGTATTTCTATTTTCTTGGCTATACGACACAGTATAGAACTAAAAGACAAAACTTCTTATGTAAGATTTATGTTATATTATAAGTCAAAGAAATCCTATGAAGAATATGTTGAATAAAGCTAAGAAAATAAAGCAATTAAACTACAAATTAACGTTTATTTTGAAACCTCAAGTCAACATATTTATTTCTTAACCTATAGTTAGGCGAGCGGTGAGCTATGGCTCACTAGTCATCTAGCCAGCAGCGACACGTAGCGTACCTACATGTTATACCGTTTACCCAAAACAATGAAATGGTAAACCAAATAATTGGGCCGAATATCTGGTCCGGAAAAATAAAACCGAATAGTATTCGCTATTTGGCTATTCGGTGAAACGACTATTCGGCGCATCTCTAGTTTTTAGCTCATATGTTATCATAATTCGTGTTGATCCTGCCACAATTTAGGTAAACAATTATCATATTATACTTAGATAGGTTTTTATAATAATTACTCTATAATGTATTGGTTAATTGTGGCAACTTCAGTGGTCAATGTGTTATGTAAGTTTTTCTGTAATAATTTTTCTTTACTTGTACCATTTGTGCCCAAATAAACATTAAACATTAGATACTAGGAGGCCCCAACTTTAATATTGTTACGAGACACAAAAGCAATGAATACCTACTTAAGTATGTTTTATTTTTACTTCATATTCATTATAGGTATATGAAGGAGAACAAAGAGGTGCACTTATAAAGAAAGATGCCGTCTAGGGAAAACCACCACTCACTTGTGTTTAGCATTCGTCCACACACTTCTTGTTTGGGAAACCAAATTCATAATTAACTATTTTTCAAAACTTGTTGTTTAATTGTATTCCACCCGACTAGTTTTAAGGTTTATCGCATTGTATTCACCCACCAATACTTGTCGCTTTAGACATCTGAGGGTTGGAGACCTGGTGACCTGATATACAGGTTCCCCCTAGTTCAGGCATCAGTCTCTGCCGCACAAGTTCTGTACCTATTCTTAAGTCAATTAATTCTTTGTTATGCATAAACTGTATACTTGGTGGTGGAGAAAAATAAATACTTTTTTTTTTTTTTTTTTATATTTTAATGGCTGGTTGAGGGCTGGCATTACTAGTTTACTGGGTGCTTCAAGACATCTATTTGCTGTTGCCACATTCCATGGTAAATAAACAGGACCTGAAAAAATACCACCTATGAAATTCGTGTTTATTTACTTACTTATCAAAATTAAATCAATGTAAGTAAGTAGTACCTAGTGTAATATGTTAATAACGTAGTTCGCATCATTACTTTACCTACCTCGAAAATAATTACCCTTGTTCATCTCAAGAGATTTACTCATTAACTATGTAGACGCACGGGAACTTTTTCACGTCAAATATCCACCAGCACTTCCCAAGAGGAGACGGCTGCTAAGAAGTTTTGCTGCTGCTTTAGTCAACCATTTCAATGGTTAGCAGCCAAAAAAAGTCGCAAGGAATACATAAAAAACTTGATTCCCTCACAGCTGACTAAAAGTCGCCATTTTTAACAAATTCCAATGGAATCGCTTCTTGGCGTGAGCCCAATGCTGTGAGACAACATTAGCGTTAATCAACTGAGGAATATGGAAAAGAATGGTTGTCAAAATAGCACTTTGCTAGACATTAAGTTTTTTGACAGCACTCATCGCCTGTGTACGTTTCGTTGTGCTTCCTTGTATTAGATTACTATGTTGTTTAATATTTGAGTAGCTTAGTTTAATTTTTATTTAAATACGTTTAGTTTTAATTTTTGATTGTTATAATGTTGAATCCTGTAAATATTACGTTCTATGATTATATTATAACCATATCCATATTCCCGAAGCATATCGGAACGCACAAAAAGACCAACTTGTCATCGCATACATTTCATGTTGATGGAATGGAAAACGCTAAGTGGCACTTTGCTAGACATATGTATGGGTTTTGACATTGTGACAGCACTGATCGCTACTTTGGGCGTTTCGATATTCCATTCTAACGCGTACCCTTTGGCTCTTTGCTAGCCATTGGCGATTCTTTGAGATAAACCACGTCATCTCATACATTTCAACTCGATGGAATGGAAAAACTCTAACGTCGCTTGGATCTTTGCTAGGCCTACAGGTGACTTTTCGTATCACGTCATCTCCCAGTGACGCGATTGGTTTAAACACGAATCGAATAGAAACGTTAGTTAGCGTAGAGCATCTTTGCAGGGCCCTCTGGGCTGATTTAGATTTGTGTCGTTATAATACTTTCACCATCGCGGGTCACATAATTAGGATACCTAAACTGTTACCCCCTTACTAATAAACGTTGAGTAACGGTGGTAAAGCTACACAATGTTTTGTCCTTATCTGTAAAATTCAAATGTCACAATGACAGATAAGGACAAAACATTGTATAGCTTTTCCACGGTTACTCAACGTTTATTAGTAAGGGGGTTAAAATTGAAATAATACAACAATGGCAAAATGTCAATTTTTAACCTATATTGGACGACAATACAAAAAAATCAGTCGGGTATTTAAGCTTGCTTTTCATTTAGTTATTATGAAGTTTAATCTTTTTTCTCGTCGAATAAATGATTCTATTTCTATGCGAGTCTGCCGCATTCCGCTACCCTTGAATAAAAACAAATATTAGTCGCGTAATGTTTGCCCCAGGCAGGCCGCAGACGGAACTTCATGATGTTGTTGCAAGTGAGTAGTTATACTTCTGTTTGCAAGCCTTTTATCAGCATTCATTTGAATATGCACACAATTTGCACCTCACTAAACGATTGACGCAGCGGTCTTGCCGTAGTTGGTGGTGAGTTGCACACGATCCCATTCCGTTCGATGTCCGACGAGGGCAAACGTTTAAGGCCGAGCTACACCGGTTGCGTGACGTGCACGTGCACGTGCGCGTTCGCTTTCCACTGCGTTGTATAGTGACATGTCGTAATGAGAATTCATACTATACAACGCAGTGGAAAGCGAACGCGATGGAACCAGTAATGGACAAGGCACCGACAAAAGACACTTGATTCTTATTTAACAGGACATACGGGTTATTCTTTTGTTTTGCAACAATCAATTTAGGGCCGTATGCAATTTGAATTAAGATTGAAGTGCCCATTACAGGTGTGTTATTCTCTCAAAAACCGGCGGCCGGTCGAACGGACGAGCGAATAAAAGCGGCGAGTTTACGTAGTCCCGTCCGACCGAACAAAACACATTTTAGCGCGTGCATTGTCAATTAGGGAGCCTTATACGTTCGTGAAGTCATGCTGCCAAATTGAATACACGCGCTAAAATGTGTTTTGTTCGGTCTGTCAGGACTACTTAAACTCGCCGCTTGGACCTTCACTCGAGCGAACGATCACCTTTGCTTGTTGAGAGAATCACCACCCTGGTGCCTGTCAGCTAAAAGTGTTCATCATTGGTGCCGTCACCGTACTCGTCTTCAAACAATACTTACAAAAAAAATAGATACGATGCTTGTGGCGATCACTAATGCATGGAAAAAGCATCGATAATTGAGTTTATCGATATAGGGACTCCCTACCTGTCATACAGTTTTGCCTCCTGGGACCTGTTTTATAAAGCTACAAATTACAATTTACAGGTTACAAGTTTCCAATTGACACAACCTCGACCAATGACGACCAGCCATTTGAGCAATGTTGCCAGTTTAGACCTGTAAAATTGTTACTTGTAGCTTTATAAAACGTGCCCCTGGATTCCTGTCTGCTTATGACATGTTTCAGTATACGTTTTGATAGCTGCTACTTACTTCACCGTGAAGGCGGCCGAGTAAAAAAAAAAAACCATAACACTTCAACGGCAATATCGGCGGCTTTACCGGGTTAATTAGACAACCAGCTCCCTATTTCACCATCCCGACAATGACAGGTGAGAGGTGACATTTCGGTGTACAGTCGACTTCAAAGATATGTTTACACTTTAGTACCTTGTCACTTTATCCGCTATGACATTTTAATATGGCAGTTAAAACATGACGTTAAACAGACAAGGTATTAAAGTGTAAACATATTTATGACGTCGACTGTACATGGCGCAGTTTAAGTGATACCCAGTGACGGTCACGGACGTTAATTTGCTACCCATTTCAAAGAAAATCTGCTTGAAGATGTCATTGTCATTAGAGATGCCAAGTCATTTGTAATTGATAGGAAACTCAACCTGATTGCTGTAGAATGTCAGATTGACTTTGGAACTAAGGTGGGTCACAAATAAAATTTCTTGCCTGTATTAGCGTGTTAACTTGTGTGTGTTAACTGCAATGTATAACGAATTGTCATCTGTCACGTGTCAATGTCAAGATGGTGAAATATGGGGCAGGACTTGAGTTAACTTTGGTGGGGTGCCCACCCGTACTCCCAAAAACTTCTGTACAACGCCTTAATTCGTAGCATCCTGGATTACGGGTCTTTTATCCTAGAACCTTGCAATAAGGTTGCACTTAAGAAAATGGACCGCATTCAGTTTCAGTCATTGAGACTCATATTGGGAGCGATGAAATCTTCCCCTACGAACGCGTTGCAGGTGGAGGCTGTCGATCCCCCCTTATCGCTACGTCGTCAGTACCTCTCAGACAGATTTTTCTATAGGATCGCCCAACGCTCAGATCACCCTCTTCTTTCTAAACTTCATGTTCTCTCTGACCTCATGTCCAATAGTAATTTCTGGGTTAATAAATCTACACCGTGTTTAATTAATAGCTATCGTAAATTTAACATTCTTCCTCATCCAGTGTTTTCCTGCTCTCTGTTTCCTCTTTTTTCTACCCCCTATGACGCTCTATTATTCCAGCCTTACATTGATCTGAACTTCGGAATTTACAAGAACCAACCCGGTGCTGAGCACCTGTTCAACAATAAGATCGACAAAGATTGGCACGACTGGACGACTGTCTTTACGGACTCCTCTAAACTCTCAAACGACTGTATGGTAGGGTCAGCTATCTGGATCCCCAAATTTTCCATTGTATTGAGCTTTAAATGTCCCCCTCAAGTTTCTGTTTTCACGGGTGAGTTGGTTGCTATTTTGGAAGCAGTCAATTTTATAAATGCGCACAAATTAAATAAATCCATCATTTTCTCAGATTCCCTGAGTAGTTTACAGGCCATCAAGGCCAACCAGTTTGCCACAAAAAATCTATACCCGTTAGTACTGCGCATCAGACAGTCTCTTTTTGAATGTCACCTTAGTAATATCGAGGTAACTCTGTCGTGGATCCCTAGTCATTCGGGGATCGCTGGAAATGAGATGGTGGATTCATTCGCTAAAGGAGCAACACTGACCGGCATTCCTGAACATCCTCACTGTTTCCCTCATGATCTTTCTGCCGTGGCCAAGCTTGATATGGAATTAAACTGGCAGCGTACATACGACCTATCCAAACGTGTCAAGGGGCGCTACTATAGCGATATTCAGCCTAACATCCCAAGCAAACCTTGGTTCTACTTCTGCCGATTAGCTAGTAAACAAACTACCTCTGTTCTTTGCCGTTTACGGATCGGGCACACCTGCGCTCCTCATCACCTGCACAGGCTGGGTATTATCCAATCCCCTACCTGTGCATGTGGGCAGGAGGATGGTACCACGGATCATATTTTCTTTAACTGTCGTAACCGAACTGTTGCTCTGTATGATATCCTTCCGACTACTATCCCAAAACCGATCAACTTCAAATCACTTCTTATCCTTGCATTTAATAATAAAAAATATCTGAAAAAGCTTTTACATTATATCCACTCCCAAAATATTAAACTTTAAGTGTCTCCTGCTGGCTTTTGTTATTTCAGTGTATATTTGTGGTGTCTATATGTTGTGTTCGTCCTTCACAGGTTCTACAAGGAACACCGTCAACTACCTGTTTCGGACCCTATTTTAAACTGGTCAATCAATATACACTGTGCTGTTGTCAAATTAAGTCATTGGCAGAAATGGTCGCACACCTACTGTGACCGATTGCCACCAAAACAAGATTGGATTGGATTGGATTGAGTTAACTTTTTGCGAACGTCAAAGGTGAATTTTTGTTTCCTGCCAAAAACCTTGACAAGATCATATGACTGATTGTTTTTTTAATTCATTTCGAAGCTGTGGTCTGGTCAAGGATCAAGGACGCGCGTGATTAATGATTAAAGAAACAATTAACGTTATTTATTAATCTCTAAGAAAACAATACGTCGGAAGCGTTAGGTATGTAAACCGTGAATGTATGTAAACTCTTTATTGCACAAAAATAAATATTACAATATTGTTATTAAAGTAATGTAGGTACAAAGGCGATCTTATCCCTAAATGGGATCTCTTCCAGCTAACTTAGCTTTAGCTTTTTGTTAAATAAATAAATAAATAAATATCAGGGGACAATGTGACACCAATTGGCCTAGTCCCAAACTAAGCTCTAGGCTTGTAATATGGGTACTAGACAACGATATAAATACTTGTGTAGAGGACTATACATATACTTAAATACATAGAAAACATCCATGAATCGGGAACGGGTCTATATTGACTGACATAATTATTTTTAGCCATAATGTGCTTTAGGTCATAATCATCGCAAGTCATAACGTGTTTTTTTAAAGAAACTGTTACTTTTTCAGGCTTTTTATAAATCGAACCTAACCTAACCTAGCCTTGTCTATACGTCAGATATTTCAGAACTTCTGAAAAGTTTACAGTTTCAGCGATATAAAAAAATATGACTATCAAAAATTACATTATAATAATAAAATTATGGGAAACAAAGGGCTCCCCTCGGAAACAAATATTCGCGCTCATCACACAAATATCTGCCCTTACCGGGATTTGAAAACAGGACCGCTAGATTCGTAGGCAGGGTCACTAACCAACTAGGCCAACGTGTCGTCGTGATAGGGTTGGCATACGTCCGGATATTTCCGTATTTGTCCGAGTTTGGAGATCCGGGGCTGTCCGGGAGTTGCCAACGCATGTGGTCATGTTCTTAAAGTTAAGACCCATCAGTCCTGAAAAAGACCCGAAACCGGTTTCAAGGTAGCGGTTAAAATCGTTCTTAAAACCGGTTTCGTCCATCCCTTAACCGTTTCATGAGCCTATGCCTATTATTATTTCGCTAGGTTACCGGTTAATAGAAACAACGAAATTAAAGAACTGCTATAAACCTGTAATAACCGGTTAGACTCAGACTCACGCCTTGACCTTAGAGTGACGTAACGCAACGTAAAATTACTAAATATTGTCCCAAAATGGAGCACGCGTTTGTAATCGCATTAAGTTAAGTGTCATTTTCCCTTTGACCTTCTCATGTATGGTACCTACTCCCTACCCCTTGGCTGAAATATTAATTTAAACTAGTTAGTGTGAGTAAAAAGAGATTCCCTTGATAGATTTTTCAAAGAGATTCATAATATGAATAAAAAATAAAATAAAATAATCGTAACTCATCACATCTGCAGCTTGGAATCCCCAATACCAATGTTACGTTGATTCTATCGAAAGCATTCAAAGTAAGTTTAAGAAACGCTTAGCTTATAAGTTTAAACATCTCGAGCTCAAAGACATTAAACTCGATTCTACAGTGTCCTCTAAACTTCCTAATTTTATTTCAGGTGTCGCTAACACACTTTGCTATTCTATGAGCAGCTGTCATAATCAAATGACAGCGCTAATTTGAATCTGACGCTTCTTATTTTAGGCGGTCCATTCAATATTATATTGACATTCAGGAATAGCACTTGTTAAATCTGCCGTCTAAACTATGTCTAAAAATTTGACAATTTAGTTTTAGGCTATTTAAGCGATGTGCACGTAGAATCGGGCCCATTGTCCCCTTAAAAATGCGTGGGGAACATCGTGACCAAATTCTACTTTATAAAACTTTGAACAATTTCGTCGATTCTCCATATCTCCTCAGTAACATTTCATTGAAATGCTCATGTTTAAGTACTCGGTCCAAAAATATGTTCGCTATACAATTTTGCAAGAACAACTATTCAAAATATCGCTTCCTCACAAGGGCGTGTTCCGCTCATAATTGCAAATATAATCATACCGACATATTCTTCGACAGTTTTGGCAGCTATGCAAGTGCAGTTAAAATGATTTTGTAATGTAGTTACCTATCTTTTATCTTTATGAAAACTATTTCATTCCATTCCATGACGAGAGTGTTTTAAGTGCATGTTTTAATATAAGTGGCTGGCTTTGTTTAGTTATTTCCTAAAAGTGTAAACTTTGTTGGTTTATGAATAACTCAGCTCTGTTTTAATATTAATGTATAATGTAAGCTGTTTGTTTTCCTTAATAAATAAATAAAAACTAAAAAAAAAACTCATCTTAATTACTACAGACCAGATTTATTTTCAGTGTTTGATAAACCTTTCGCGTTTCGGTTGTCCAAGAAGTCCGTTGTTGGGGAACCATAATTGGCCGGGATAAACATTACTATATGTGTCTTCCGGGGTTCTCTGCCTTTTGGCCGAAATACGTTTGGTTCTTGGACAAGCGAAACGCGAAAGTTTTACCAAACACTGAAAATAAATCAGGTCTGTAGTAATTACGATGAGTTACGATTATTTTAATTTATTTTTTATTCATATTATGAATCTCTTTGAGAAATGGTTCTCTGCCTTTTGCCGAAATAGGTTTGGTCGAATGTATCGTTTCCCAACCGTTTCATTTGCCAACCAATTTTTTGCTACTGTGTCGGCTGTTATACTGTGTAGTGGTATAGCTTCTGGCCATCGAGTTCTTCGGTCAATCATAGTGAGTAGATATTTATGACCTAGGTGTGACGGCGGTAGCGGTCCCACGATGTCGACGTGTACGTGTTGGAAACGGTCGGCGGGTTGAAATGAGCCGTAGTCGCTACTTGTATGGCGGTGTACTTTTGATTGTTGACACGGTATACATGATCGTGTCCAGGTCGAAACATCTGCGTTCATGGATGGCCAAAAGTATCTTTCTGTTACGAGCTTCCGAGTAGTTCGCACACCTGGGTGGCTGAGATTATGCACGGCGTTGAATGCTATGCGTCGAAAAGTTGCAGGCAAATATGGTCGAATGTGCGGCGTAGAGGTCTCGCAGTATATTTTGCAATCGGTGTATGGTAGTGAAACTTTTCTTAAATGCACGTTGTTTTGTTGCATTACTTGCTGAATATCGCTATCCCTCTCTTGCGCGGCCGCCAACTGAGCGTAATCTATAGTGGTGGGACAGTTGATAGCTTCGATGCGCGAGAGTGAGTCAGCGACCACGTTATCTCTGCCGCTGATATGACGTATGTCGTCGGTGAACTCGCTGATGAATAACAATTGACGGGCGCTTCTCGGCGTCTCATTGTTCGATGCAATTTTCTTTAGTGCGAATGTAAGTGGTTGGTGGTCCGTAAAGATTATTAACGATCGTCCTACAAACATTTTTCTAAAATGTTTTACTGCCATGTAGATCGATAGTAACTCCCGGTCGTAGGTGCTGTAGTTTTTTTGAGCGCTGGAAAATCTCTTTGAGAAGTAGCCTAGTGGAACCCACTTATTATCGATGTACTGTTGCATGACAGCGCCCGCAGAGAAATTCGAGGCGTCACACATAAGTGCTATTGGTGCATTGTGTGACGGGTGGGCTAGCAAAGCTGCATTCTGTAGGCTAACTTTGCATTTAACGAAAGCGTCGTTTGCTTCGTCTGTCCATACAATCGGAGTTTTGTCCTTTTTCTTGGTGTCGTGAAGATAAGCGTTTAATAGCATTTGTATGGCTGCTGCGTAAGGAATTGCATCTCTGTAGAAGTTTAATATTCCGAGGAATCTGCGAAGTGCTTCAATCGTGTTTGGCTTAGGGTAGTTAGTAATAGCTTCAACCTTTTCTTCGGGTGGTTTTATGCCGTGCTGTGACACCGTGTAGCCTAAGAACTTTACTTCTTCAGCGCCGAGCACACATTTCGAAGCATTTATGGTTATTCCATAGTCATTGAATCTTCTTAAAATTGTGCGTAAATGCTCTGTATGTTCTTCCTCACCTCGCGAACTGATAATGACGTCATCTATGAATGGGTAGCAGAAATCGAGGCCTTGTAGTACTTGGTGGATGAATCGTTGGAATGTTTGTCCTGCGTTTTTCAGCCCTGGACACATTCTGGGAAATTCGAAGAGTCCGAATGGTGTGATTATGGCCGTTTTCTCAATGTGTTCTTCGAGTACAGGCAACTGTTGATAAGCTCTATTTAGGTCAAGCGTGGAGAAAATCTTGCAGCCGTTCAATTGGAAGGTGAAGTCTTTGAGACGTGGGACTGGGTAACGGTCTGGCTTCGTAATTGCGTTTAATCTCCGATAATCTCCGCATACCCGAATATCGCCGTTTTTCTTCGGAACAATGTGCAGTGGACTGGCCCATGGGCTTTTGCTTGGGCGGCACAGGCCCTGCTCGATCATAATGTCGAATTCTTTTTTCACCGTTGCGTAACGATGTGGCGGAATGGGTCGGGCTTTGCAGTGCAGTGGGGGCCCATTCGTCTCAATGTAGTGCTCCACGCAGTGCTTGGACGTCGCCTTCATTGAGGAAAGTCGAGTGACGTCAGGAAAATCCACTAGTATGTTATGGTACTTCTGCTGGATATCAATGCTTCTCACAGTTGGCTCTGGATAACTGCAGATAGGGGCTTGAACTGCTAGTTTAGTTCGTTTGTCGATCAAGCTTCGACCGGCGACATCTACTAGTAACTTGTGGAAATTTAAAAAATCTGCACCTATGATGAGTTTCGTAACTGCAGCGATGATGAACTTCCAGCGAAAAGGTCGACGTAGATTTAAGTCCAGTTCCATAACCTTCTCTCCATATGTAGGTATGATGGTGTTCGCTGCGTACAATTTAAACGTTGTCGGTTGTGATTGTACGATTTTCCTTTTTGGAATGACGGAAATGTTCGCCCCGGTGTCAATAAGAAATGAAAGTTTAGACTTCTTGTCGGTGATAAAAAGACGGTGTGACTCTCCTGTCACGCTGGATCCCGCCTCGTCCAACGCTGGTTTTAGTTTTCCTTAGCTGGAGTAGCGTTTTGTTGAATAAATGTACACGGTTGTGCACATTTAAATTCTTCATGTCCAAATTTCTGATGATAATAACAGTACGACAAATTGCTTGGAGTTACGCTACGGTGTGAGCGGTAGCCGCGTTTTTGTGACTGCGACCGGGATCGAATCCACGACCCGCGCCCTCGGCGCCCGGGCTGGCAGTCGCGCTGCGGCGAGCGTCCGCGGCGCGGGTGTGCGCCTGCGCAGTGACGAGTTGCGTAATTGCTTCCGTCAGTTTGTCAATTTTATCTTCTAATATGCTCTGTCTTGTAGGTACCCTCGGAAGCAGGTAAGGCTCGGAAACGGCGTGAACTTCGTGCTTCGATGAAGATGCAATATCTGGACAGCGCTTTGAATGGACAGTAGCGATTTCGTGTTGCGCCTGTTGGTCCATCATCTTGTCAGCCATAAGTGCTATTTCGTTTAAACTTGCCGTTTCACTGAGTGCTAATACCGAGCTTATGTTGCTAGGTAGTTGTGACAACCACTTGCTGCGTAGCGTTGCTTCTGATAAATGGTCTCCTGCTAAGTTTTGCATTCTTCTTAGGAGCTGTGATGCTTTAAGATCACCGAGTTCTAGGCCGGCTAAAACCCGTTGGACATTTTTCTGCTCGGATTCTTCGTAAGCGTCGAGTAGCCGCTGCTTGATAGCTTGGTACTTGTTACCGTCTGGAGGACGAAGCAACAAATCGTAGATTTCGTCGATGTCTTGCCGTTCTAGCTGGCTCAATATGAGTTCGTATTTAGCTTGATCTCCTTTCTTCTGTGATGCCATGATTGCTTCAAAGTGCGCGAACCAGGCTCGAAGTTTGTCACGCCATATCGGTGGAATGCGTAATGCAACCGACACTCCAGATAACTCCGCGCTGCCGTGCACGGGGATGACAGTAGGTGGCACGTTTGCGGCAGGGTCCTGAGGTTGGTTTTGGCTCATCTTTATCGTCGGGGTCACCACTGTTGAGGAGGAGCTCTGTAGGGTTCGTAATAAGACCAGGTAGCCAGTAGTAATGAGTGTCTATTGAAGATTTGCATTCCCTTTATATACAATTCACACACATGAGACAGATATACTTAAACTATAGCTATTTCACAGAACTCGCATAAAATACATAACAGAAGGTGTAGATCTAAACGGAGAGATGAAAAAGTACCCTACGCAAACTCATAACATTTATTTGTTTACAATACGTATGCTGCTACAGCGCCCATGTCTCAGATCCGTAAGTCATCACTGGCAACACACACTGGTCAAAGACTTTTGACTTCAGACACTGTGGTAATTTGGACGAAAAGGTGCTACGAAGCTTCCCGAACGCTGCCCAGCCAAGTCGGATTCGACGAGTGACCTCTTTCTCAAAGTTGGACCTACCTAACTGGAACGTTTGTCCCAGGTAAATATAGTCGTCAACAACTTCGAGCGCAGAGCCTCCGACTATCACGGGAATAGTATAGCTTGGCAAAAAAAAATGGAAAAAATGACAATGAATGATGGAATGACACGCTGTTCGAAATGAAATTGGAAATATTAATGATTAATTTATTACCAAGAATTTGTGCTTAATATGGTTATACTTGAGAAAATTGTATTTTAAGCTATAATGTGGGAAAATCTCTCAATGGTAGGTAATTCTTAGAAACCTAATTATATGACAATAATATATATTTAGGGAGCGCCAAAGTTCAACTAAAATTGCAACTCCTATTATCGGAACTCCGAAAATGAATTTTTTATACCGCTGGAACAGTAAACTGTTCAGAAGTTCTGAAATATTCAATGTGTAGATAAGACTAGGTTAGGTTAGGTTTTATTGATAAAAATCCTGAAAAAGTAACAGTTGCTGAAAAAAATACGTTAGGAGTTGCGATGATTAGGACTTATGAGTCGTTATGAGTAAAAATAATTAGGTGAGCCAATATGGACCCATATATTTATAGTATACGTGTATTTGCGACGATTTACTAAAATACAAGGCACTATTTAAAAATTATAAACTTACAACACTAAACCGATCAAATCCTGCTTAACGATGTTGCCAGAATTTGGTTCAACTACCCTACTACATGAACTAAATAAACTCAGGGGCCAAATTAAAGGAACGCAAAAAGATATAATTTTATTTAAGAAAAAACTGTTATTTAATTAATTTAAAAGATTATTTTGAATTACATAAGTAAAGTATAAAAGTAAAATTACAAAGAAAAATATAATGTTTGTTTATTCATTTTCTTAAAGCAATTAAAATCATACCAATTTTAAAATATAAAAACTCATGTAAAGTACCACAATGTCGTTAACTTGTTAGGTATTTCACATTCGTCTAAATTTGCCCCTTCGTGTACATTGGGGTGACATATTATAATTGTATTCTGTAATGCTTTAACCAATTTCATAATGGTAATTTCTACGAGAGCTATTTCCGTGCCTTTATTATACCACAATGACAATAAACATTTAGGTTTGCTTTTTTGATATTTAGGAATAATGAGGAGATAATTTGGATGACAGAGCGAAAAGTGTATAAGTTATGAATCTTCTTCGCTGCTGCTGATGATAAAGAACGTCGTTTCAATTTGTGTATCATTTATTTGGATTTTATGGGAAGCGGTAATACTCGTATATCTACATAATACAAAAAGCAATGATTTGAATATGACAACTTTGTATACAATTTATACTATATTAATTAAAATACTATACTATATTATTTAATTTATACTTGTAAAATTTGTATACTTAATAATATTATTAAATTATTCTGTCCATACGTGATTGTGATTAGATTTAATAAAACAAATTAGTTAAGAACTTGCTCAAATCAAGTAATTAAGTACTATTCATTTTAAAGGTGACAGCAAAAAGCTACTTTTACCATCAAACCAACATAAAACAAAGCTTTTGCAACAGTTTATTTTGCTGTCAACAACCCTTTTATTTTAGATTTAAATAAAGTAAACTATTTACTTTAGTCAGGGTTACTATTCAACTTGTATAATTGGTGTAAGAATTTCGTAATTAAGTCAATTTTAAATAACTGTGTGATATTAAATATATTTTTATGAAATATTTGGTGTTTTTGTATGTGTTCCATATATTATTGAATATCCTTACCTTTACGCATATTATTACTTTTTTACATAGTATAAAAATGTCGCTTTTTGCGTCTGTCTGTCTGTATATTCGCTACCTCCTAAACTACGCAACGGATTGTGATCATCGATGTGAAGTTTGGTACAGAGATAGTTAGCCCCGAAGAGGGTATCCTGCCTTTTTGCCGAAATACGTTTGATCGAATGTATCGTTTCCCAACTGTTTTATTTATTTGCCACTTTTATTTCTGTAACTGTAAATATTTTAGGATTTATTTCTGTACCCTACTTATAGGTTAGGTTACGTTAGTTTTTATAAAAATCCTGAAATATTTACAGTTACAGAAATAAAAGTGGCAAATGAAACAGTTGGGATTTTAATTGCTTTAAGAAAATGAATAAACAAACATTATATTTTTCTTTGTAATTTTACTTTTATACTTTACTTATGTAATTCAAAATAATCTTTTAAATTAATTAAATAACAGTTTTTTCTTAAATAAAATTATATCTTTTTGCGTTCCTTTAATTTGGCCCCTGAGTTTATTTAGTTCATGTAGTAGGGTAGTTGAACCAAATTCTGGCAACATCGTTAAGCAGGATTTGATCGGTTTAGTGTAAGTTTAGTGTAAGTTTATAATTTTTAAATAGTGCCTTGTATTTTAGTAAATCGTCGCCCATACACGTATACTATAAATATATATTATTGTCATATAATTAGGTTTCTAAGAATTACCTACCATTGAGAGATTTTCCCACATTATAGCTTAAAATACAATTTTCTCAAGTATAACCATATTAAGCACAAATTCTTGGTAATAAATTAATCATTAATATTTCCAATTTCATTTCGAACAGCGTGTCATTCCATCATTCATTGTCATTTTTTCCATTTTTTTTTGCCAAGCTATACTATTCCCGTGATAGTCGGAGGCTCTGCGCTCGAAGTTGTTGACGACTATATTTACCTGGGACAAACGTTCCAGTTAGGTAGGTCCAACTTTGAGAAAGAGGTCACTCGTCGAATCCGACTCGGCTGGGCAGCGTTCGGGAAGCTTCGTAGCACCTTTTCGTCCAAATTACCACAGTGTCTGAAGTCAAAAGTCTTTGACCAGTGTGTGTTGCCAGTGATGACTTACGGATCTGAGACATGGGCGCTGTAGCAGCATACGTATTGTAAACAAATAAATGTTATGAGTTTGCGTAGGGTACTTTTTCATCTCTCCGTTTAGATCTACACCTTCTGTTATGTATTTTATGCGAGTTCTGTGAAATAGCTATAGTTTAAGTATATCTGTCTCATGTGTGTGAATTGTATATAAAGGGAATGCAAATCTTCAATAGACACTCATTACTACTGGCTACCTGGTCTTATTACGAACCCTACAGAGCTCCTCCTCAACAGTGGTGACCCCGACGATAAAGATGAGCCAAAACCAACCTCAGGACCCTGCCGCAAACGTGCCACCTACTGTCATCCCCGTGCACGGCAGCGCGGAGTTATCTGGAGTGTCGGTTGCATTACGCATTCCACCGATATGGCGTGACAAACTTCGAGCCTGGTTCGCGCACTTTGAAGCAATCATGGCATCACAGAAGAAAGGAGATCAAGCTAAATACGAACTCATATTGAGCCAGCTAGAACGGCAAGACATCGACGAAATCTACGATTTGTTGCTTCGTCCTCCAGACGGTAACAAGTACCAAGCTATCAAGCAGCGGCTACTCGACGCTTACGAAGAATCCGAGCAGAAAAATGTCCAACGGGTTTTAGCCGGCCTAGAACTCGGTGATCTTAAAGCATCACAGCTCCTAAGAAGAATGCAAAACTTAGCAGGAGACCATTTATCAGAAGCAACGCTACGCAGCAAGTGGTTGTCACAACTACCTAGCAACATAGGCTCGGTATTAGCACTCAGTGAAACGGCAAGTTTAAACGAAATAGCACTTATGGCTGACAAGATGATGGACCAACAGGCGCAACACGAAATCGCTACTGTCCATTCAAAGCGCTGTCCAGATATTGCATCTTCATCGAAGCACGAAGTTCACGCCGTTTCCGAGCCTTACCTGCTTCCGAGGGTACCTACAAGACAGAGCATATTAGAAGATAAAATTGACAAACTGACGGAAGCAACTACGCAACTCGTCACTGCGCAGGCGCACACCCGTCGCGGACGCTCGCCGCAGCGCGACTGCCAGCCCGGGCGCCGAGGGCGCGGGTCGTGGATTCGATCCCGGTCGCAGTCACAAAAACGCGGCTACCGCTCACACCGTAGCGTAACTCCAAGCAATTTGTCGTACTGTTATTATCATCAGAAATTTGGACATGAAGCATTTAAATGTGCACAACCGTGTACATTTATTCAACAAAACGCTACTCCAGCTAAGGAAAACTAAAACCAGCGTTGGACGAGGCGGGATCCAGCGTGACAGGAGAGTCACACCGTCTTTTTATCACCGACAAGAAGTCTAAACTTTCATTTCTTATTGACACCGGGGCGAACATTTCCGTCATTCCAAAAAGGAAAATCGTACAATCACAACCGACAACGTTTAAATTGTACGCAGCGAACAACACCATCATACCTACATATGGAGAGAAGGTTATGGAACTGGACTTAAATCTACGTCGACCTTTTCGCTGGAAGTTCATCATCGCTGCAGTTACGAAACTCATCATAGGTGCAGATTTTTTAAATTTCCACAAGTTACTAGTAGATGTCGCCGGTCGAAGCTTGATCGACAAACGAACTAAACTAGCAGTTCAAGCCCCTATCTGCAGTTATCCAGAGCCAACTGTGAGAAGCATTGATATCCAGCAGAAGTACCATAACATACTAGTGGATTTTCCTGACGTCACTCGACTTTCCTCAATGAAGGCGACGTCCAAGCACTGCGTGGAGCACTACATTGAGACGAATGGGCCCCCACTGCACTGCAAAGCCCGACCCATTCCGCCACATCGTTACGCAACGGTGAAAAAAGAATTCGACATTATGATCGAGCAGGGCCTGTGCCGCCCAAGCAAAAGCCCATGGGCCAGTCCACTGCACATTGTTCCGAAGAAAAACGGCGATATTCGGGTATGCGGAGATTATCGGAGATTAAACGCAATTACGAAGCCAGACCGTTACCCAGTCCCACGTCTCAAAGACTTCACCTTCCAATTGAACGGCTGCAAGATTTTCTCCACGCTTGACCTAAATAGAGCTTATCAACAGTTGCCTGTACTCGAAGAACACATTGAGAAAACGGCCATAATCACACCATTCGGACTTCGAATTTCCCAGAATGTGTCCAGGGCTGAAAAACGCAGGACAAACATTCCAACGATTCATCCACCAAGTACTACAAGGCCTCGATTTCTGCTACCCATTCATAGATGACGTCATTATCAGTTCGCGAGGTGAGGAAGAACATACAGAGCATTTACGCACAATTTTAAGAAGATTCAATGACTATGGAATAACCATAAATCCTTCGAAATGTGTGCTCGGCGCTGAAGAAGTAAAGTTCTTAGGCTACACGGTGTCACAGCACGGCATAAAACCACCCGAAGAAAAGGTTGAAGCTATTACTAACTACCCTAAGCCAAACACGATTGAAGCACTTCGCAGATTCCTCGGAATATTAAACTTCTACAGAGATGCAATTCCTTACGCAGCAGCCATACAAATGCCATTAAACGCTTATCTTCACGACACCAAGAAAAAGGACAAAACTCCGATTGTATGGACAGACGAAGCAAACGACGCTTTCGTTAAATGCAAAGTTAGCCTACAGAATGCAGCTTTGCTAGCCCACCCGTCACACAATGCACCAATAGCACTTATGTGTGACGCCTCGAATTTCTCTGCGGGCGCTGTCATGCAACAGTACATCGATAATAAGTGGGTTCCACTAGGCTACTTCTCAAAGAGATTCTCCAGCGCTCAACAAAACTACAGCACCTACGACCGGGAGTAACTATCGATCTACATGGCAGTAAAACATTTTAGAAAAATGTTTGAAGGACGATCGTTAATAATCTTTACGGACCACCAACCACTTACATTCGCACTAAAGAAAATTGCATCGAACAATGAGACGCCGAGAAGAGCCCGTCAATTGTTATTCATCAGCGAGTTCACCGACGACATACGTCATATCAGCGGCAGAGATAACGTGGTCGCTGACTCACTCTCGCGCATCGAAGCTATCAACTGCCCCATCACTATAGATTACGCTCAGTTGGCGGCCGCGCAAGAGAGGGATAGCGATATTCAGCAAGTAATGCAACAAAACAACGTGCATTTAAGAAAAGTTTCACTACCATACACCGATTGCAAAATATACTGCGAGACCTCTACGCCGCACATTCGACCATATTTGCCTGCAAGTTTTCGACGCATAGCATTCAACGCCGTGCATAATCTCAGCCACCCAGGTGTGCGAACTACTCGGAAGCTCGTAACAGAAAGATACTTTTGGCCATCCATGAACGCAGATGTTTTGACCTGGACACGATCATGTATACCGTGTCAACAATCAAAAGTACACCGCCATACAAGTAGCGACTACGGCTCATTTCAACCCGCCGAACGTTTCCAACACGTACACGTCGACATCGTGGGACCGCTACCGCCGTCACACCTAGGTCATAAATATCTACTCACTATGATTGACCGAAGAACTCGATGGCCAGAAGCTATACCACTACACAGTATAACAGCCGACACAGTAGCAAAAAATTTATATGAGTGTTGGATTATAAGATTCGGTTGCCCTTCTACTCTCACAACCGATCAAGGACGTCAGTTCGAGAGCCAGCTTTTCGTAGCCCTTACCAAGCTACTCGGTGTCGAAAAAACCAAAACCACACCATATCACCCTCAGTGTAACGGCATCGTCGAGCGATGGCACAGGTCATTAAAATCAGGAATAACAGCCAGTTTAATTAATAAACACGATAAATGGCTGGACGTGTTGCCCACCGTATTACTGGGACTGCGAGCGGCTACAAGGAGCGACACCGGCGTTAGCGCCGCGCAGCTAACCTACGGCTGCGGCGTCAGACTGCCGGGAGATTTTTTCGACACGAACCGAACCACCGAGACGATTGATTACGGATACGTCGATGACCTACATCGTACCATCAGCGAGTACCGAGTCGCAGAGCACTCTAAAAAAAACCGGAGTATATTCGTTCATAAAGACTTGCAATCGTGCAGCAGCGTTTTCCTACGCGTCGAGACCGGCCACAAAGCACTGAAACCGCCATACGACGGCCCATACCGCGTCATACAACGAAACGGTAAAGTCTTCAGACTACAGTTACCCGGGCGAGAAGTAAATGCGTCGATCGACCGCCTGAAGCCCGCCTATTTTTTCAACGAAGACGCGACAACCGACTCTGCAGGGCCCGGAGTGAAGACAACTCGTTCAGGAAGGCTAATTAAACCCGTAGTACGCTTCGCTTGAAGGGGAGTCCTGTAGCAGCATACGTATTGTAAACAAATAAATGTTATGAGTTTGCGTAGGGTACTTTTTCATCTCTCCGTTTAGATCTACCTTCTGTTATGTATTTTATGCGAGTTCTGTGAAATAGCTATAGTTTAAGTATATCTGTCTCATGTGTGTGAATTGTATATAAAGGGAATGCAAATCTTCAATAGACACTCATTACTACTGGCTACCTGGTCTTATTACGAACCCTACAGAGCTCCTCCTCAACAGGCGCTAACAATGGGCCTTATAAGGAAGCTCAAAGTCACCCAGAGAGCTATGGAGAGGGCTATGCTCGGGGTTTCTCTGCGTGATAGAATCAGAAATGATGATATCCGCAGTAGAACGAAGGTTACCGACATAGCCCGAAGAATAGCCAAACTTAAGTGGCATTGGGCGGGGCACATTGCTCGCAGGACTGATGGCCGATGGGGTCAGAAGGTTCTTGAGTGGCGTCCGCGGACCGGGAGACGAGCTTTAGGTAGGCCTCCAACAAGATGGAGTGACGACCTTGTAAAGATCGCGGGAACGCGGTGGAAGCGAAAAGCACAAGACCGGTCTGAGTGGAGAGCCTTGGGGGAGGCCTATGTCCAGCAGTGGACGTCTTTCGGCTGACATGATGATGATGATGATGATGATGAAGCTGTACTATTACAGATGAAGTGCATTAATACCTACGACATCCTATTATGTCCAATAAGTTCGTAATAATCCTCCTTTCTTAATAATATTCTTAATAATGGGTATTAAAGCTGACTGAGGCAGCAAGATATATACGAACATTTCCGAGTAAAAACGATGTCGCATGTATGCACTACATCTGTACTATCCGTCCCGCTCTCACGCCTTGGTGACGCGCACATAGACCGCGTTGAAGAGAGACAGCAGCAGCCGCAGCGTGCCGTACACTACCGAGCGCGCGAACCCGTTGATCATGAGCACGCGCAGGAAGAGCAGCAGCGTCGCGAACTTCACCACGTTGTGGAGCAGCCTCATCCTGGGGAGACACTTGTTTCAGAACCAAACAAATGAATAAGATATATAGGTTAAACTTCTGTAATAATACTTAAACTAATTACTAACAAAATATAAATAGATACTAATATAGACTTTAAAAACTTTATAGTAATATTTGTCAATTCACTGCAAAGAAATAAAAGGCTTTTTTTTAAATAATAAATATCAGGGGACAATGCGACACAAGTTGATCTACTCGTAGTCCCAAACTAAGCTCTAGGCTTGTACTATGGGTACTAGACAACGATATAAATACTTATATAGAGAAATATATACTTTAAATACGTAGAAAGCATCCAAGACTCAAGGAACGATAACTCGCGCTCATCACACAAATATCTGCCCTTACCGGGATTTGAACCCGGGACCGCTAGCTTCGTAGGCAGGACTACCTCTATCACTGCCAACTAGGCTAACGTGTTCACAAAATGATACGATATTAGACTATACTGCGAGAACCAGGGATAATGATTAAATGATAAAACTGACAGCAGCAGAGGCCGATCGTTGTGGAAAACCTTGGGGAAGACCTTTGTCCAGCAGTGGACGTGTTGCGACTGATGATGATTAGACCCTAATTAACAACAGTGATATCACTAAAATGTTAGTTAGAAATAGAAAAACATTTATTTCGCTTCATCATCATCATCATGTCAGCCGAAAGACGTCCACTGCTGGACATAGGCCTCCCCCAAGGCTTAATGCAATAAATTATTACAGTGTGTGAAAAGTAGTGCTGCGAAAATTATATCCACTCGGCTATATGTCTTACCACGTATTGGAAGTGCGACGCGTTTTCTGTGGACCCACGGACTGGTTTTGGTAGTTAGCCACCAAACTGCCCTCATCATCATCATCATCATTAGACCCCGTTATCAGGGTCTAATGATGATGATGATGATGATGATGATGACGATGACGATGACGATGACGATGACGATGACGATGACGATGACGATGATGATGACGATACGTTAGAGGTAGTAGCGATCCGGAGGGACCCTGCACGGTGCACCTATGTGTATCGTAAAAAGAGCATCTTCATTTTACTCCACTAAGTTCCACATGCACGTAAGTGTGCGTGCGTTTGTGTGTGTGTACTGACTTGTGCATGCGGCGGCGCGCGGCGTCGAGGTCCTGGTCGCGCTCGCGCAGCAGGTAGCGCCGCGTGCCGCGCACGAAGTTGCGGAAGTGCTCGTCCCACCTGCAACACACCCAGCCAGGGCCTTGGAGTCGTCGACTATAATACCCATGCTGGCCTCACACGGAGGCAGAACGCCGAGGAGAGTAGGTACTGCTACTGTGTGAGGCACAAAACAGTACTGTTTTGTCTCGGCGTGTGCGTTCACACAGTAACAGTAATCTGCTGTCCACTGTTCTGCCTCCGTGTGGCTCCAGCATTACCAAATTAGGCAAGTAAGTAGTAATGTCTTATTCTAATTTTTAAACTATTTATGAGTATGATACAAGCTTTTGTTGCCGAGCGATTGCACATTCGTCATCTACTTTTCAAGACCCAAGTGAGTGTATCTACGTTACGTGCAGTGGAGGTCCTGTCGCCACCTTCCGACTCCATCATCAGATCATCTTCTAGATACCGTAATATTGAATTGCCCTCGACTTTATTGATGTAATTGCCTTGCAAGTTTTTGAAGGTCTATGTATTAGGAGACCATGACTGTGTTCGCTCGTCTCTGTCTATCTGTCTACCCCCTCACTGTATGGCGCCGACGTCCAGGTTGTAGATGGCCTGGTCGCGCGGCGACAGCCGGTGCATGAGCGCGCGCACGCGGTTGGTCTCGAAGTGCCACTCGCGCGTCGAGAAGAACTCCAGCGCGCCGCTCATGGCTGCCAGGCGCTGGGAGGCTGTCCGCAGGCTGATCCTGAACAACAGAAGGTAATTTAACAACTATTAGATAGATAAAGCCCCCGCTATAACGGTGATCCCTTCTTTCAGAGCTGATATCTCTTAAACGGCCCAACCGATGTTCATGAAACCTAGCTAACGACCACCGCTAGAAATTTTTCTTTCAACTAAAAAAAACCGCATCCAGATCGGTTCACCCGTTCCACAGCTACGGCGCCACAAACACACACAGCGGTCAAATTTATAATACCCCTCTTTTTACGTCGGGGGTTAAACCCTTTGGCATGGAGAAGCCAACGAGCACACGGGCCACTTGTTGGTTAGTGGGATCTGTGATCATCTGTGATTATCTGTGACCATCTGTGAACACCTGTGACCACGTGTGATCATCTGTGACCATGCTGTGATCATCTGTGATCATGTGTTATGATCGTCTATGATCATCTTTTATCATCTGTGATCATTTGTGACCATCTTAGACCATCTGTGATAAAGATAAAGATAAAGATAAAGATAAAGATATTTATTCAGTAAGTAGGCCGCACGGGCACTTTTACACCTCAAGAATCTACCAGCGCTTCCCAAGAGGAGACCACTGCTGAGAAGAAACGCCGCAAGAAACTCAGCAGTCAGTCATTTTTTAAACATATTACAATGGTTATTACTTAGTCTAGCATTATATAAAGCAATAAATATTAAATTACTTATTATACTTATAAAAATAACATGCGTAGTTCAGCAGGAAAACATGCCAAAAATCTTACGAGAGAGGCAGAGGGAGAAAAGGAAAAAAACACCTATTTATGTTTATATAAGACGGTACCAGATGACCACATAAAAGTTTCGATATGTTTTCCTACATCAACGGTGTCCCCTAGTCAAGATAAAGCTTTTGCATTTGAATAAATTATTATTGACTAAGTTTCGGGTTTAGGCCATGCATTTTTGTCTGTTAGATAATCCTCGACCCTATAATACGCTTTAGACATTAACGACTTTTTGAAGTAATTTTTAAGTGCTGGAAAGGGTAACTTTAAAACTACGTCAGGTAATTTATTATAGAAATGAATGCATTGACCAACAAATGATTTATATACTTTACGGACGCGGAATTTTCGAATAGCGATTTTATTTTTATTTCTTGTATTTCAATTATGTATATCAGAAGTTTTGGTGAAAGAATCTAAATTCTTAATAACATAAATAATATTCTCATAAATAAATTGAGACGCTACAGTTAAGATATTAATTTCTTTAAAAAGTTCTCTTAATGAGTCACGGGAATTTTAATTGTAAATAGAACGAATGGCCCTTTTTTGTAACACAAATATAGTTTGTATGTCAGCTGCCTTACCCCAAACCAGAATACCGTAGGACATAACACTATGGAAATAACTATAATAAACTAAGCGAGCTGTCTCAACATTGGTAAGTTGTCTGATTTTTCTAACGGCGTAAGCTGCCGAACTTAGTTTACCTGCTAGTACAGCTATATGGGGACTCCATTGCAATTTTTTATCAATTGTTATACCTAGGAAAACTGCCTTATGTACCATTTGCAAACACTCGTCATTTAGAAAAATACTAGAATCTACCGATTTAACATTAGGCAAAGCGAACCTAACACATTTAGTTTTCTTAGCATTTAGTAGCAAATTGTTGTTAGTAAACCAATTAAGTACTTTAACTAATATGGCGTTTATCCTTCTGTAGTCTACGGATTTTCTATCTGCCTTGAAAATTAGTGAAGTATCATCAGCAAAAAGTACGATATCACAAAGTTTATCTACTGTTGGTGGCAAGTCATTTATGTAAACTAAAAATAAAAAAGGACCTAAAATAGAACCTTGAGGTACACCTATTTTCACTGTAGCTCCAACAGATTGCGTTTTGTTTACAACAGCTGTTTGAGTTCTATCACTTAGATAAGAAGACATAAGACTTAAAGCTTTATTGGACAATCCATAATGTTCTAATTTTAAAATAAGGGTCGTATGATCTACGCAATCAAAAGCTTCAGAAAGATCACAAAAGATTCCTACTGCATCGCAAGATTTCTCCCAACTGTTATATATATGTTTAATAAGTACAGATGCCGCATCAATTGTTGATCGACCTCTGGTAAAGCCGAACTGGTTATTGCTAAGTAGTTTATTTCTATTAAAGTGACCTAAAATATTGTTACGTACGTGGGGGTAGGTAACTGATAGAAATGCACGAATACACCGATAATTAAAAGTAGACTTTAATTACGCACTCACTTAAACCGTTACAAAACAATTATCGCACAATAAACTTCGAATACTCAGATGATCGCTCGGGTCGCTCTTATTCGCACTGTTCGCTTTCCAATCAAAGACTGACTCGTCGCAACCGGTGTCCGCAGTTTTATAGTTCCCGAGTCCGATTATTCTAGAACGCCTTCCGGAATGTTCGATGTAAGTACATCCCCGCCAAGGTCGATCGAGACTGTTCGTTGCTGGAATGTTCTACGTCTTCCTACCTTGTTGTTTTTACGATCGCAATGACCTTGACTCACGGGTCTGGATGAGTCTGGAATGTTCCGCGTGTTGCTGTCTCATTTCGTGTTATCTCTTTCACACGCTTCTGGAAGGTTCTCAGTATTGCTGTCTCTTTCTAGTCGTGTTTTCTCTTTCACACACTTCTCGAAGGTTCTCAGTATTGCTGTCTCTTTCTAATCATGCTATCTCTTTCACTCTTAATGGAAAAAATGCCATATAATGAAATGTACTTCAAAGGCCCATACGGGGTCCTGAAAATGCCTGAAAATGTGTTTTCAGGTTATGGCGTAATCTGATAGAGGGTGGCCTGAAACGGACCGAAAACATGTTTCATCCGCCTGAAAACAACGGTAAGTTGGTCGAAATTTTAATAATCTGGTATGTGATAGAGCTACCTCTGAAACGATATTTCAGCCTGCTGAAAACGCTTCTAAAGCACCAAAATTAACGATTAAAAATGCTACGCCTTATGCCATCGGCGTAACAATATCATTCAGCATTAGTTTCTCAAAGACTTTACTTAAAACTGGTAGTATGGAAATGGGACGGAAGTTTGTTAAATCACTCATCTCGCCCGATTTAAAAAGCGGTATGACTTTACTATATTTCATGAGATCTGGAAAGATCGCCTCTGATATGCAATTATTATAAATTAATGCTAGATGGGGTGCAATTACATCTATGATATGAAAGAGTACTCTAACTGATGTGCCCCATAAATCCTCAGTCTTTTTTAAACTAAGTGATTTAAATACCTTGACTATTGAATCTGAATTTACGGGGCTAAATTCAAAGTTTATGTTACATTTACTGACATTAGTGCAAAGTAATAATTGAGCTTCCACCGCGGATGACTTACGACATTTCGTAGTATTCATGGCTATGTTGGAGAAATAATCTTCGAATGCTAAGGCGACGTCTTTATTTGACGTGATTTGTTTGTCACCTGTGTTTAGGGTGACTTGATTATCACGAGTTTTTGATTTTCCCGTTTCTCTATTTATAATATTCCATACAGTTTTTACCTTATTGTCAGATAATTTAAGTTTAAGACTAAGAAAATTTGCCTTAGCAGTTAAACAAACTCGAATAATTCTTAACATAATTTAGGAAGTCAGCGTTTTTATTGTCCTCCCTCTCTCTATATAGGACTTTTATGAGTGCCTGCAGTAGCCCATTCACTAAATTTCGTTTTAGACCTAGTAATATTTTTCATTTTAAAATTGTTATTAAATTGATGTAGAATTACGCCAAACAAGTCTTTATAAATACTATTACACTCATTCTGTAAGAAAGGTAACACTGAAAGATTACTCTGAACTTTATTTTTGAATAATTCCAAACGATTACTGGTATGTTATTGTCTGAGGTTTTTGATAAAAATCATTGACGAAAGATGCCTTCTGACCACTATGGTCAGAATTAAAACAATTAAATATTATTTTATCCAAACATTCGCAATTACAAAAAATAATATCTAAGCAGGTTGCACTACTAACACTGTGTGGGTTCAAAGAACAGATTACCTGAATTAAAAGATTTAAATAAAGTTAGTAACCTAGTGGTATTATTTACGTTTCGAGTAAGTTAATATTAAAATCTCCACAAACTATAACATGCTTCAGGCTATTACATGCTAATTTTAACACATGTTCCATAGTAGATTCAAATGTGCAAAAATCAGCCAACGGTGGTCTGTAAACACATATTATTATATAACTTTCTAGTTCAGCGCAAGAAATTTCTACAATCCTTTCTATCGATTGCTTTACAATATCCTTTCTTTCTTTCGATTTAAGAGTACTTTTAACTATTATAAAAGAGCCACCATGAATGGCACATTTTCTGGCAAAATAACTAACTAATTTAAAATTTACAAAATCAAAAATTAATTGGTCTTGTCTGAGCCAATGTTTAGTAACGCACATAATTTGTACATTTGCATTATCTAAGAATAACCCTATTTCTAGTTCTTTTCTGAAAAAACCTTGAATATTTTGGTGAATTAAATTTATACTCAAGGGTGTTTCCGCTGTCCTATAATTTAGTTTAAATCATTGGGCAAGGCATTATTGCCAATATTCGCTTGCTGGGGCTGGGTACTACTGTATCTATTTGGTTCTATATTAAAAGCTAATAGGTCAACCAAGGTTTGCCATTGGCACATGAATTTTTCCTGATGTTAGAGTGATGGGCTTTAAAAATTTGTTTAAATTAAAGAAATGATATTTATCATTACAACTGATAGCATTATATATTATGGATTTAAACTGTGATAATCTATTATTATAACTAAATGGCATACTTTGTGAGTATGGTAGCGCACACACTATAATTTTACCTATGCCGCTCTCTTCAATAGTGTTTAGTGTTGCCATTAAATTGTCAAGACTGGATTTATCTACACTAAGATGATCTGTGACCCACAGACACTTAAAAGTCTCAAGTCTTTGTGTTGCCACCCTTGAGGACCAAGACGGAGTACTTCTTATGCTACACAACAATGCGAACACTTCCGTGGTTAACAGGATTTTGAAACTGAACATTCCCCTACAAAATTCGGTAACGTTTCACACCCCCTAAATCAAGTCCGATTTTTACGATATTTTAATATATTGTAGACATTATGAAAAACTAGGTTTGTTTTCAAGAAAATTCTTCTTGGAAAGAAACAAAGGAAAAGAAAAAAAAAACGGAAATTTAGAAACTTACTTTTTATTAGGTACCTACTAAAACTTGAGAAACCTTATCTCCCGAGCTACATTTGTATGTTTTTTTAACAGCTACGCGATTAAAGAGTCGTCACAATCCTCTCAAAGCCGTTAAGGGATAAGATGGTGGGAGCGATCTAGACGGACCCTGGACAAGGTCCCACCACCCCTGACTCTACGATTATATACGTAAACTTAATTGTAAACGCCCTTTGACAAATCTGAGTCTTCCATAACTTCCCAAAACCTTATACTGTTCATTGCGTAATTTTAAAGTGATCTGTCCGCTGGTACTCACTGCGTCTTGACCCCCAGCAGCCTCGCGGCGTGGTCTGCCATGTAGAGCGGCGCCGTCTGCCACAGGAACTCCAACGTCTTCTGCGCCCATCTGGAGACATGACGGGATAGTGAGTGAGTGAGTGCCCTTGGTACGTGACTGAGTTACAAAGAAGATGAGTGAGTGGCCGAGTAAGTGGATGAGTGAGTGACTGAATTCAATAGTGAGTGAGGGAGTGCCCTTGGTGCGCGACTGAGTTACAAAGAAGATGAGTGAGTGGCCGAGTAAGTGGACGAGTGAGTGACTGAATTCAATAGTGAGTGAGTGACTGAGTTACAAAGAAGATGAGTGAGTGGCCGAGTAAGTGGATGAGTGAGTGACTGGATTCAATAGTGAGTGAGTGAGTGCCCTTGGTGCGCGACTGAGTTACAAAGAAGATGAGTGAGTGACCGAGTTAGAAAGTGAGTGACCATGCTGGTGAGTGGCAGAGACTTACTTGGACTCGACGAACGCGCCGAAGGGGTACCAGAGCGCGCCGTCAAGCGGGAAGCGCCTGATCTCGAGCCGCAGCATCTCCTCGAACGCGCGGAAGCTGGTCGGGTTGTCGGCGGTGCCGCAGTTGTACACGCGGACCTCCTTAGGCCTGCGACAAAAGGTTTATATTGAAATATATATTCTCATTAAGAGAACTTTTTAAAGAAATGAATATCTTAACTGTAGCGTCAAAATTTATTTATGAGAATATAATTTATGTTATTAAGAATTTAGATTCTTTCACCAAAAATTCTGGTATACATAATTGAAATACAAGAAATAAAAATAAAATCGCTATTCGAAAATTCCGCAAAAAGGTATATAAATCATTTGTTGGTCAATGCATTCATTTCTATAATAAATTACCTGACGTAGTTTTAAAGTTACCCTTTCCAGCACTTAAAAATTACTTGAAAAAGTCGTTAATGTCTAAAGCGTATTATAGGGTCGAGGATTATCTAACAGACAAAAATGCATGGCCTAAACCAGAAACTTAGTCAATAATAATTTATTCAAATGCAAAAACTTTATCTTGTCTAGGGGACACCGTTGATGTAGGAAAACATATCAAAACTTTTATGTGGTCATCTGGTACCGTCTTATATAAACATAAATAGGTGTTTTTTTTTTCTTTTCTCCCTCTGTCTCTCTCGTAAGATTTTTGGCATGTTTTCCTGCTGAACTACGCATGTTATTTTTATAAGTATAATAAGTAATTTAATATTTATTGCTTTATATAATGCTAGACTAAGTAATAACCATTGTGATATGTTTAAAAAATGACTGACTGCTGAGTTTCTTGCGGCGTTTCTTCTCAGCAGTGGTCTCCTCTTGGGAAGCGCTGGTAGATTCTTGACGTGTAAAAGTGCCCGTGCGGCCTACTTACTGAATAAATATCTTTATCTTATCTTATCTTTAATATGTAAGCATTAATCTGAAACTTCGCTATTATTACTAACAAAAAAGGATTGCATCTGCTTTGGCTTGAGTTACCGCCTTTTGGCTTATAAGGGCAGCGTTAGGGGCAGATCGGATCCCTTTAGCTGAACTAGAAATCGAGAAGTTAAACGTAACATCGACCCTGGTGGAATCCTTTGGATACGGAACCCTAAAAACGTAGTGTATCGTGAGGGTACTGACTTGTCGATGGCGGTCTCCCAGGCGACGGCGATGAGCGTGTCGACGGCGATGTCGACGGGCAGCAGGTCGGCCATGACGGCGGCGCTCGCGCGGTACACGTGCAGCAGCCCCTTGCCCACGCCCACCACCACGCCCGTGGGCCCGTTGAAGTTGTCGATCCAGCCCGGGAACGGGTGCTTCGCCGACGAGATCACTGCCGACAACCAACCACGTTCATAATACGCCGCTCAAGTGCGAGCTGGACTCCGTAGCGCCGCTCAGTACGTTATTATATTCCGATTTCGAGCCGAGTCAGCGCGAGCCCGACGCACGCTTGACTATTTTTTGTATTTGTTGTTTTTCTTCAGGGTTAGTACTGTAATTATACCAAATTTGACGCTTGTATGTTTGACCGTTTTTTAGATACAACCCCTCCTAAGGCGCAAAGTCCTTTTAAAAGGCCTTCGTCCGGCCATTCAAATAAAGGTCTAATGCAAAGAAAGTAAAGTAGAATTTCTTTTGTTTTTTTAACTAATGATCAAATTAGAAAATCGAATTTATTTAATTCACAATAGATTCATATTCCATTGATAAACGTTGTACGCCGGCCTTACGAGGTTATTAAAAATATCTACGTTGAAAAAAAGGGGTCATAAAAAGAAAGTTCGCGAGTTTTTCTGTCGGCAGAATTGTCATCATCTTGATTTTCTGATCGCGTTATCTGTAATGTTTTGTGCTTATCCTCATCTTTATATTATGTAGGTATGTAATTATTTAATAGTGACATTTATGTAAGTATTTATAGGTATTAAATTGTATTATGTAGGTATATATTATTATGTATATATATATACACATGTTAGACCCTATGTTGCACCGCCACCACAATCTCTGCTTTGCCAAAAGGTTCACTGGTAGAGAATGCCTTATGGCATTAAGTTCGCCTTTTGTATATTAAGAGTATTCTTTTGTGCAATAAAGATTAAATAAGTAAATAAATAAATCATGTACAGGGACTTTTTAGGGTTCCATAGTCAAACTAGGAAACGCTTATAGTTCTGCCATGTCCGTCCGTCCGTCTGTCCGCAGTTTAGCTCATAGACTTTTGGTTCTAGAAAGCTGTAATTTGGCATGAATATACATATTAGTCACGCCGACAAAATGGGAAAATAAAAACTTGAAAAAATATATTTTTTGGACCTCCCGTATACGCAATGTGGTGAAGTATTTTTTTTTTCTGGTATGCGCCTTTGTTAGTGTCGTTGGATAGGTCTTTAAAAAATATTGAGGGTTCGTTAGCACAATTTTTCGATTAAGGTATCCGTTTGTGAAATATTTATGACGGACGGACGGACGGTGAAATAAAGACTTTCTATTTACAACTTAAACTCCCGTGACTCTTTAAGAGAACTTTTTAAAGAAATTAATATCTTGACTGTAGCGTCTCAATTTATTTATGAGAATATTATTTACGTTATTAGAAATTTAGATTCTTTCACCAAAAATTCTGATATACATAATTTAAATACCAGAAATAAAAATAAAATCGCTATCCGAAAATTCCGCGTCCGTAAAGTATATAAATCATTTGTTGGTCAATGCATTCATTTCTATAATAAATTACCTGACGAAGTTTTAAAGTTACCCTTTCCAGCACTTAAAAGTTACTTGAAAAGGTCGTTAATGTCTAAAGCGTATTATAGGATCGAGGACTATCTAACAGACAAAAATGCATGGCCTAAATCCGAAACTTAGTCAATAATAATTTATTCAAATGCAAAATCTTTATCTTGTCTAGGGGACACCGTTGATGTAGGAAAACATATCGAAACTTTTATGTGGTCGTCTCGCACCATCTTATATACACATAAGTATGTGTTTTTTTTTTTTCTCTATCTCTCCCGTAAGATTCTTAATTGGCATGTTTTCCTGCTGAACTACGCATGTTATTTAATACTATATTTAATTTAATATTTATAGCTTTATATAATGCTAGACTAAGTAGTACCATTGTAATAAGAAATATGTTTAAAAAATGACTGACTGCTGAGTTTCTTGCGGCGTTTCTTCTCGGCAGTGGTCTTCTCTTGGGAAGCGCTGGTAGATTCTTGACGTGTAAAAGTGCCCGTGCGGCCTACTTACTGAATAAATTTCTTTTATCTTTTATCTTTTTTAAAGCGTTCTGTTGATAGTGGTAGGACTGGTAGGTACTGACCAATGGTGGGCCTGAAGATGGCGATGGGGTAGGAGGCGCTCCCGTGGCGCTCCACGGCACTCTCACCCAGCGCCTTCGTGAACGTGTACGTGTTGGGCTTCGGCGCGATGTACCTGCGCGTGAGCACACACCTCTTATCTTATCTTATCTTGCAGATGGGCCCTTTCGGATCTTTTGTGCAATTACCCTCTTACACACTCAGCTGTTCGAATGTGCAGGTTTCCTCACGATGTTTTTCCTTCACCGTAAGGGTGCGGCTCCACTGAGGCGGAGACGAGCGGAGCGGGGCAGAGCTGTGCCAATATTAACCAATAGAATATAAACTAACGTGCGCAAGGCGCGCTCGACGTGACTGCATGCTTCTATTGGTTAATATTGGCACAGCTCCGCTCCGCTCCTCTCGTCTCCGCCTCAGTGGAGCCGCACCCTAAGAGCATCGGGTAATGCACTTAAGTTAGAAAAACTCACTGGTGTATGGTGACCGCGGGGGCGGGCGTTCGAACTCGGTACCTTACGATCACGAGTCGACCCCCTAAGCCACTAGGCCACCGACGCTCCTAGCATACACCTCAAAACAGCGCGGACGGCTAGCTTACCCCCTCTACATGTTGGCGGATCATGGGCACGCGTAAGGGACGGACCACTCTAAGGTGTAAATGCGTCTCTTACGCTGGCCCATGATCCGTCAACGTAGAGTGGCCGTACACACTCGCAATCGCAATCGTTTTCATTTTGATAGTCCGGAGGCGAGCCTGCTTATAAAATGAAAACAATTGTTCCACTTGGAAGTCGATTGCGATTGCGAGTGCGTTAGGCAAAAGGGCTACGGGTCCGGGACAAGGGTAGGGGAGATGTGTACAGTCAAGGACTTTAATTGTTATGCCACTATGGAACCCTGTCGCATAAAGTTAATTATTCATTTAAGAGTAATTTCTGTCATGTGGTTTGACGCTGTCATTATGCCAGGGTTCCATAGTGGCATAACAATTAAAGTCCTTGACTGTA
This sequence comes from Acleris literana, assembly GCA_946894065.1. Taxonomy (NCBI): domain Eukaryota; kingdom Metazoa; phylum Arthropoda; class Insecta; order Lepidoptera; family Tortricidae; genus Acleris; species Acleris literana. The sequence goes on along the minus strand of OX335697.1, from coordinate 10,754,175 downwards.
CAATATGATCCCTCAAGGTAAAATGATTCCCCATCATATCCGAGTTACTTACTGTTAGCGATATCTGTCCAAATACTCATTAACCGTATTCCCCGCGACCCAGTCAGTTGTCTCTCCAAGTGTCATGGAGGTGGAAGCACAGAGCGGAGATTTATTAAAAAAAAATGAAAAAGTGAGTGTCTAATCTATGGTACGCCTATTTTTAAAGTTTCTTTACTTTCTGCATGTTGATTATTATTAAAATTTGGTTTTGTTTGGCATATTCCATTGACGTTCATCTATAATTAAGCGATGTTATAGTACCACATGTTGAACTTGAAACTCATATTTTGATCGTTGCCTTGAAATTTGATGATTGAGGTAAAATAATCCCTTTTCGTGAGTATAAAATGATCCCTTTTCGTGAGTATAAAATGATCCCTGGGATCAAATTACCCCATTAGGAAATGTCTATCGGTCAGAAGTCCCACTTACCATCAGGTGGCATGTGTGCTCGTTTGCCTTCGCCTTAACATAAAATAAATATTTTTATTTTTTGCAGATCCTGCCGCGAGTTTAGAATTGAAAAATCTGTTTAAAACGTTTTTTTACAATTATTTAAAGTTTAATTTTGTTATTATGTATTATTAAATTTTTAAAAATATCTCCTTATAACTCACGACTTAAAATTGTATGTGTAACAAACGCTTACATATTGTCGTAGTCTTGAGCAATCATATGATTAAAGTAAACGCCTGGATGTTTTTTTAATAATGGTAAATATCACGGTATCCAGGGGATCATTTTATACATGCATGTGTTTAAAATGATCCCTTAGTAAACTTTTAGAAAACATAGATAGATATATAGATATATAAATCCACTATCCTTAACAATTTAAATCTTGTGAGTATGTCTTACACTCTGACCGCACTAAAGATTTTCCCTTAGGGGGATCATTATGTACACATCTCCCATACAGTCTGAATTCCGTTCTCAGCTGAATTGGTTGCCCATTAGGTTTCGTAGAAACATTCATATCCTGTCGTTGCTATTTAGCGTTCTTTTCTATCCTCTTTCCCCTCCTTACCTTTCGGAACGGTTCAGTTTTATGGCAACTGGTTCCCAGAATCGATTGCGGTCGAGCGCCAACCTATCCCTTGCTTTTCCTTCAAACAAATCTAAGATTTATTCTAAATCATTTTCGGTGCACTCTGTGCGATTGTGGAATCAACTCCCAGTTGATATAAGGCGGTCTCAATCTGTTGCATCGCTTAAATCAAGATTAAAAAACCACTGGTCTGACTCTTGTCCTTGAACGAAGACTATCATTTTTATGTCCTTTCATCTTTGTCTATTCATATATATATGAATTATATATGTGTGAATTTATATATGTATATATAGATTATTTATATATATGTATGTATATATATATATATATATATATATATGTATATATATATATGTATATAAATTTATATATAATGATATATTTATATAATTATATTTCCATCTGTCTATTTGGCATTGTATTAAATTATTTAACTAAGATCTAGCTCATATTTATTTATTTATTTTTAGAACTTTAAATTGGTTATACCTTTTGTGCTTCTGTCTATTTTGTTGTTTGTTATTTTCCCGTTTGTACAATAAAGTATTTACATACATACATACATACATACATACATACATACATACAGTCGATTTCATAAACATGTGTACACTTTAGTACCTTGTCTATTTAATGTCAAGTTTAAACTGACATATATGTATTGTCATAGCGATTAAGGTGACAAGGTACTAAAGTGTACATATACATAGTTATAATCTCGACTGTACAATACCGAGGAAAACTCAGACGCGGCATCCAATCAGTTGCTAAACATCGTTTCACGAACTGATTCATTTTACAAACATTTTCCAAATCGATTTTTAAACGGAACAGTAGCATGCACACTAGTTAATCGCATATACAAGCAACTGGCGCACAGTGCATACATTTGCAAATTATCTTGCATGCAATTTCATCTAGACCAGGCATCCCTCACATCCCTGTAGTGATCGCGTTTGCGTTATGTAAGTGTGCCAGCACACACGGCATGTGTATTCCCGGCTTAACTCTTAGTGCTTGTTTACGGAGACGCGGGGCGTCGCGCGTAGCGTTGGGCGGCGCGGTCTGCACTAAATTCAAACATATGGCGTTGTATAAAAGCGTTGACGAAGAAACGGTTTTACGCGCGTTTGCTTCAAATACAGTGTTACTTGCGGCGGAGCCCGCGGATGGCATCGCACGCGTCAATAACGGCGGTTCCCGCCACTGCGCCCGCAGCGGGGCCCGCGGCGGAACCTTCTGACAGTCTTGTGCTCCGCCGCGCGCTCCGCTACACGCTCGAGAGTCCGCCGCGGATGTAGCGGACACCGCTACTCTTTACGCCCCGCACTACGCGCCGCATCACGCCCCGCATCTTTATAAACAACACCGTACATTGCCATATGTTTGTGTTTGCGCGTGTGATGACGCGGTCCACTGCACGCGCCGCCTCTCCGTAAACGGAAAAACGCCCGACGCGCCGCGCAACGCCAAGCCGCACGCCGCGCGAGACGCTTCGCGTCTCCGTAAACAAGCCCTGACAATACCACCGAGGTAAGTTAACTTTCTGGGATAAGTTAACACCTAAATGAGAGTACCGTCATGTGACACTGACATCGTTAGCACCAAGAGGCCCAAAAGCCCCTAGTATGGTCACGTTTATCGCAGTGAATAAATGTAGATAAAGCACCCGTAAGGGTGCGGCTCCACTGAGGCGGAGACGAGCGGAGCGGTGCGGAGCTGTGCCCATATTAACCAATAGAATCTAAACTAACGTGCGCAAAGCGCGCTCGACGTGACCGCATGCGCCTTCTATTGGTAAAGGGAACACTCTAAAATCTCGAATTATTTAATTTCGAATTTGAAAAAAACGAATTTTATAATTCCGAATTTTCACAATACCGAAAACATAAGGCTGAATTATCAAAATCTCGAATTATATATTACCGAATATGAAAATCACTAAAACGTTTTTCCGAATATTATATTTACGAATGTTGACAATTCCGAATTTTCTTTTTTACGAATATTGTAATTCCGAATATTTGAATTCCAAACTTCACAAACCAGATCGGTAATGTAAAATTCGGAATTATGAAACTAACCGCTTGAAAGTGAAGTATTCTACTTGAAACAAAAGGTAGGAGCGATGACGAGCACATTACTTACTACATTTGGTCAATCTCTCCATGATAGGTGTAGCATCACCGCTACAAATCGCGTTGGTTCGCGTTAGTTATCGCTAAATTATTCCGCCTTTTCCGTTTCTCAGCCTTTTTGGTATTATGGGCTTGTTCAATGACCGGTTAGAGATAGACATATCTACTGCCAGTTTTGAATTTTGAATTCGTTTTTGTTAAATCCGATCCCTGTGATAATTCTGACATTCTATCTCGTACTCTTGCCCAAAGACTACAATTGTATACTGGGATTTAAATTGTATCTGTAGTTTAGCAATATCTAGAGTTTGCCCGCGACTACGTCATTGTAAAACATGTGTATCGCTATTCTCTATGGGCTATATCGCCAGAGGTGAAGCACGCAGCTCGATGGCAGCGCTCTGTGGATGCTCTCTGCCCCAACTAGGGGATTAGGAATTAAAGTAAAGTCTCCTGGGGTCACCAACAAATGTCATAAAATGGGGTTATCCCAAATTCCACCAAAACCGATTGAGGGTTTAGCCATGAAAGCATTTCAGACAAGCACAAATACAATTTAATGTATTCATAAATATTGCCCTTAACTTCATCCACTTCGATACCGTATATCGATCGCTATTCCCTCTAGAACTATAAAAAATCGGCCAAGTGCGAGTCGGACTCGCGCACGAAAGGTTCCGTACCATTATCTATACAACATTAGCAAAAAACAGCAAAAAAATCACGTTTGTTGTATGGGACCCCTTAAATATTAATTTTATTCGGTTTTTAGTATTTGTTGTTTTGCGGCAACAGAAATACATCTTCTGTGAAAATTTCAGCTGTATAGCTATCACGGTTCATGAGATACAGCCTGGTGACAGACAGACGGACAGACAGACGGACAGCGGAGTCTTAGTAATAGGGTCCCATCTTTACCCTTTGGTTACGGAACCCTAAAAAAGGAAATGGAAAGGAAATAGTTATTACTCTGTATTCATCAAAATCAGTTCACCGAAGCCTGAAAGACAGAGAGACAGACACGTTTTCCCATTTATGACATGAATAGTTCGACCAATAATAGAATTGTCCGTTAATTTTCTTCTAAATACATTTGGAATCTGAGTTTACCGTCAAAAGTGTAGTGAAATACCGTCTACGGTCCGGTTATTGCAGCCAGGTACGCACCACACCGTAAAAGACATCTTTCATGCAATAATTTAAAATCCTTTATTATTGTATTTCTCGCTGAAATTCAATTTATTTCAAGACATTTTCTTTGATTGAACAATGTCAAAAAATGTCAAGACAGACAAGACAAGTTACTTATTGTGTTGTCATATTGATTCAATACAAACTGTCATAAATTATATATTTTTGCATTTTCATAAAGCATCATGTATCTTTCAAAATAACAATAGTAAATCAATTTCCTTTTTTGCATTATCATTACGTTTTTGTTTGATTCCTAAAGAGCGTTTTTTTTACTCCATCAAATCAAATGAAGGTGGCGCCTCAGCGCGACACAATTCATAAGGCGTGCGTCGAAGCGCTTACACCGTTGATCAAGTGTCTATTATTGCTTAATCCATGCGTCATATTAGTTTTGTCATACATCAAAAAAAAACAAAGGAAAGCGAACCACCTCAATTGTACTAAGTTGCCATAGTATGCTCTTGCCTTGAGACTTTGAACAATTTTATCGAATCTTTTCTTATTCAATGTTATCTTTTCTACATAGAAAATAAACAAGAAAGGCTTATAAAAAAAAAAAAAAAAAAAAAAAATTGTTTATTTCAGATTCCTAGGATCCATAGATGTTAGTGGGTTAGAATACAAAATTCCTTATACTATGTTATCCTATAACTATGTTAGTGTACACATTATTTAAGTGGAGCCTGGTCCAGTGACTCAGAATGCCACTGTCCATTCTGCCCGCCACCACGGCCAGGAGGCTGTTGCAGCTACCCCGCAGACGCCGCAGCGCCGCCGCGGAGCGCTTGCGTAGCGTCGCGAGAAAGCCGTCGACATGCGCATCCGCAAACATGCCTGACGCGCTGCAGCGGCGCGGCAGCCGCAACAGAATCCTAAACGCGTTATTAAACTGGATGCGCAGGGCACTGAGCGATCGTTGCGTGTATCTACACCATAGGCTACAGGTATACAGCGATGTACAGTACGCCCTGAAAAGGGTTATTTTAACCTGTGCTGTACATCGACTGAACCTGCGCGCGATCATGTTCGCTCTGATCGCCAATGCCCTGCGCTCCCTCTCGATGTCCGCGTCATCCCGCAGATCGTCCGTCATCAAGTGCCCGAGGTACTTGAAACATGTAACCCTATTTAGCTTGTTACCATTGAGATGAATGGGAGGAACATATGATGGAACTTTATTTCCCGCTTTAAAAACCATGTAGACACTTTTTATGGCATTGTACTTAAGGCAGTGTGTGTTCGCATAAGACTCACATATTTTAATTAGACGGTCTAGACCGCCGACTGACGGACTCAACAGCACCATATCATCTGCATAACTTACATTATTTAGACAAACCCTGTCAATATGGCATCCGACATGTGTGCCGCTGAGTTCGCCAATCAGGGCGTTCATGTAAAGGTTAAACAAGTGAGGCGAGGTAAGCCCCCCCTGTCTAACCCCACACGCCAAACTGTACTCGTCAGATAGGACATCACCCCAGCGCACACTGTTTCTTTGACCAGAGTACCAACACCTGAATATGCGTATAAGTTCCCTGGGCACTTTCACCTCGTCTAGCTTCTTCCATAGTAAGTCGTAATTGACTAGATCAAAGGCCTTCGAAAGGTCCAGGAAACACGCATACACAGGTGTCTTTCTTCTGGTGTAGTACTCGACGGTGTACTTCACAGACAGAATTGCGCTCTCGGTCGATAGCCTGGGACGGAACCCAAATTGAGCATCATGTAACTGTATGTATTTTTGCAGATGTGAATTGAGCAAACCGTCGAGCACCCTAGCCACAATTGTGGCCAGCGAGATGGGTCGATAGTTCGTTCCATCAGATAAATTCCCCGTTTTATTTTTAGCTATCGGAACAACTATTGTTTTAATTAAATCTTTAGGTAGGTATGAGTGGCTCACACATAGGTTGAAAAACATAGCCAAAACTCTGGCTAGGTGGGGTCCGGCGTGCTGCAGATGCTCGACACTCAAGTAGTCGTGACCGGGCGATTTACCACGCTTCATGTCTTTCAAGGCCTTAGCTATGTCCCTCGAACTAAAACGAGCCTCCAAAAACTCGACTGGGTAAGTGTGTACAGGGGCATGACCCAGATTTGGTAGGGGTTTTACACTAAAGAGATCCTTGAAAAGGTTTGAAATACCCTTGGGGTCCGATACATTGTTAACGCTAACAGGTAGTCCAGGCCTATTTTCCAGTTTTTTGGTAGATTTCCAAAATTTTCTAAAATCACTTTTAGCATGTTGAGAAGCAAGCAGATCCATTTTAATTTGTTCCTGGTTCTGCTGTACCCATTTAAGCTTTGATTTAAAAATCTTCCTACTGGCACACATAGCAGTGTAGAAATCACCCGTAGTGGGCTTACCAAATAATAGCCAATTTTGAAAATGAAACCTGGCCACCCTGTGCGCGTCACTCACATGCTTGTTCCATCCTATGACTTTCCTTTTCCTGAAACCGACAGTGGCAGCTTTGCTATACAAAGAGGCATTACAGAGTGCATTAGTTATATCACAGTATAAATTATCTATTATCTTATAATGTTCCAAATTACTATCACAACATTCATCACAACAATTCCTCAATTCTTTTGGAAAATCAATTAACTTTAATAATTCGTTACATTTATCTGTATATTTATTAATTTCTAAGGGAGTTCTTTCCCCCCACACTACATTTTTATTACTCGGGTTATTGTATGTGTATATTTTAGTTTTGACTAAGTTCAGGTTACATTTGATTATTAATGGGTAATGATCAGAACAATATACGTTATAATCCACATAAACATCGTCTACAGTTGCCCACGCAGCTTTTGTTGTAATACAGTGATCTAGCCATCGTTTACAATTGTGCGAGTCACTTAAGTACGTATGGGTTTGAGAATCTATGCCTAATTTAACAAAGTCCGCACATATCCATTGCTGTTCATTGCAAAAATTTAAAAGCTCATTACAAAATAATTGACCTGGATGGGCGTTAAAATCTCCCAACATGTATACATGTTCAACATCATTTTCTTCCACTATTGCATGTATTGTACTTACACAATTATCAAAATCCTCTAGGTTATCACCGCAGTCCGTAGGCATATATACACAGAAAATCATAAGAGGCTTGCAACCTGACACAGTTTGTATACCACAAATTCTAACGTTTTCACATTGTATCACATTTACCGACGAAAACACACTTTTACGCCACAGCAGCGCTGTCCCGCCGTACGGTCTGCCTCGGAGCATTCCAACAGACGTGTCCACTGCAGAGGTGCCAGTGCACGAAAAATCATCACTAATACTACCCAAGTATGATAGGTCGTGCGGCAGCAACCAAGTTTCCTGCAGGGCTATTACATCGGCAGAGGCACATATGCGCCTGACATCATCGATAGATCGCTTGACGCTACGACAGTTGAATGAACATAGGGTGACACTTTGTTCCACACTCATTTACTACATTATTTGGAAACGCTATTTACATTCGGTGATAATTCATTTCTGCGCCGGTTCGGCACAAAACGACGAAATATAACACCTTCGGGCCACATCTCTTCATCGAGAAAAATCCGAACTTTTTCTCTGCATACATACATCTTATAAGCATTGTGGCGTTTGTTTTTGTCTTTCATGATGATTTTTTCCAAATTTACTCTTTCTTGAGTTTTCTTGTGTATGTATGCAGATATATCCGACTCAGTTGTATCCTTATGGACGTTAGTTAACAGTATCGGGATTCTTGACTCGGCTGCTTTGAAATTGCAGGTTACATTAGAGCTTGCCTTCCCCGTTTGACCTATAAAAAGATTTTTCGATTTAGGTTTGGGTCGACGCTCAGCAGTTTTCCATTCCCCCTTCTTTGTTACACTGGAGTACGAGTCTTTTAATGTATTCGCCTGCATATTTGATGCACTTGGGTTATTCATCGCTTCACTCGGTGCATTTGCCAGCTGATCATTTGACATTACTAGGTGGGGAGCGCGAACTTGTTTACTGTTTGCAGTTTCTCGCGGGAGCGGGATAGACGACATCGGACTCTTGTCGATAGACGATGGCGGCGCGGTCGCGTTAACGTCGGTGGCGCCAGAGTTTTCAACCCGCGGCCGAGCGGGCGAGCGAGATGGCACACTAACCGGCTCCAGTGTGTGTGTAAGAGAGGTCCGTTCGTCGACACAGCTTTGCAATGACAAGTCAATATGCGACATTCCAATTGGCCCGCTGTCTAAATAGCTACAAGCGGCACCACGCTTAACGTTTACATTATTCAAGTGCCGTGTCCGGTAGTTATCAACAAATACCAGCGGTGTTGAATCGAATATAAGTAAACAGATCGATGGAGTGCTGTTGTCCTCTTTGTTTGTCTGGATAACGGGTGAGTTGGCTTTTGATGCCGTTCTGCTTTTACTGGTCCCCTTCTTTAGGAACCCATCTTCCATGTTGTCTGTTCTACTTTGTGAGTAAAGGTGTTCTTTTCAGCACCCCCGCTTACCCCATACCTCCCATCACTTCTCAACTCAACGGAAAACCTGGACGGGGACCTAGCAATTCACCGTGTGATTCGCCAACGGGTTCGCTGGGCGACGACTCGTCGACTGCGGTAGGACCCGCAGTTTTTACACGCAACGTCGGTTACATTCTGTTTGCGGCAATCGCAGCCCTACGGATGTGACTACGCACGGCGGCGAATCGGCGGCTACGGATTTTAACAGGATAGTCTTATATATATCGCAAACTTTTCTCTCTTCTAAATCCTAAAAAAGGAGTCCGCGAACTCCACCCCAACCAATGTAGGTTACCTTTGATTACTATTTCGGCCATAATTTAAACACGGTACAGTTCCTCCTTTTTTACCAAGTAACACCCAAAATTATAACCTGTATTTCATCTCACTCTGAACATGTTACAAATTTTTGTCAGTAGTTCTTTATGAAGCGCTTCTTGAAATATTACTGATAGAATACAACGTAGTTCTGTTTTACCTTAATTAAATTTTATACTAGTTTAGCCGACCGTATCGCAAATGCTTCAGGCCATTTGGTGAAGTAATCCATTACAGCGAGGATGTACTTGTTCCCAGAGTCGGATGTTGGAAACGGGCCTGCGACGTCCAAAGCAATCCTTTCCCAAGGTGCTCCAACGTTGTACAACTTGAGCGCACCTCTACTGCGTGTTTGCGGCCCCTTAACTGTTGAGCAGTTTGTACACTTCCTGCACCAGTCTTCCACATCTTCACGGCAGTGAATCCAGTAGAAGCGTTGCCAAACTTTCATTAAGGTCCTCTTCACTCCAAGGTGCCCACCGGAAATTCCGTCATGGAAGGATCTCAACACATCACTTACCCTTTTTCTTGGAACAACTACCTGTAGGTGAGCATCCTTTCCATTTTCCGTCTCCCATTTTCTGCACAGTACGCCATTATGCATGACCAGACTTTCCCATTGGGCCCAGTAGCTTTTTGTTACAGTACTCATCGGAGCTACTTCACACCATTTCGGTTTGGGAACGCCTGCTTTGATCCAATCGAAAATGGGTTTAATGTCCTGGTCTTCTTGCTGCGCTTGTTGCATAACTTCATTACTCCATTCTTCACTTACAGTATCAGTACGCAACATTCTCACAGAATCGTTGCCCTCTTGCCTTAAACAATGTTTACAGTCATCCGGGCATGGTCTTCGGGAAAGCGCGTCCGCGTTGCCGTGTGATTTTCCACTGCGATGTACAATGATAAAGTCATATTCCTGTAGTTATTCAATCCATCGTGCTACTTGACCCTCAGGATTTTTAAACTCCAATAACCATTTCAAAGCAGCATGGTCAGTTCTGATACGAAATTTGCGCCCAAGCAGATATTTACTGAAATGCTGCAACGTTTTGACAACTGCCAGCAATTCTCTCCGAGTTCCTCTCTGGTTTCGATAATGACTTACTAAAGTAGGCGATAACAACTTCATGATCTCCTTTCTTTTGTGACAAAACGCCTCCGACACCAGTATTACTTGCGTCTGTGTCAACAATAAAATCATTCTCAGGGTCTGGGTATCCCAATATCGGAGTTTCACAAAGCCTCAAACAAAGGCTCTCGGCAAAAGCTGCTGCACACTGATCATTCCAGTCAAATCTTCGTTTCTCTTCCGTAAGCTGGTGCAAGGGCTTCGCTATATCTGAGAAGTTTTTCACGAAACGTCGATAATATGAGCAAAGTCCCAAAAAGGCACGAACTGTGGTCTTGTCCCCTCGGTATAGGCCAATCCTTAACGGCACTTATCTTCTCAGGATCTGTCTTGATACCGTCTGTTGATACCACGTGTCCTAAATAATTCACCTTACGCTTGAAAAGTGCGCATTTTTTCGGGCTGAGTTTCAGGATCGCATCTCGCAGCTTAGCCAAAACTTGCTCTAATTTTCTAAGGTGATCGTCGAAGTCTCTACCAACAATTATAATGTCATCCAAATATACCAGGCAAGTATCTCCAAGTAGACCAGCAAGTATTTGTTCCATCAATCTCTCAAAGGTAGCTGGTGCATTACACAATCCAAAAGGCATAACATTGAACTGCCATAGTCCCTTTCCGGTCGAGAAGGCGGTTTTCTCCTTATCGTGGTCCTTGATTTCCACTTGCCAGTAGCCACTTTTTAAATCCAAAGTGGAAAACCATTTCATTCCATTTAAAGTTTCTAACATTTCGTCGATTCGTAGCAGTGGATAACAATCCTTTTTGGTTACATCGTTAAGTCGGCGATAGTCAACATAAAATCTCATAGTGCCGTCCTTCGTTTTTACCAAAACTACCGGTGAACACCAAGGACTTGTTGATGGCTCAATAACTCTGTTCTTCTTCATCTCTTCAATCATGTCTTCCACTTCTGAGCTACTGGAACTCGCCGAGGACGTTGTCGGATAGGCATGGTTCCGCCAGTGTTGATCTCATGTTGTACAACTCCAGTTCTTCCAATATCACCGTCGTGCGCAGAGAAAACATTACTGTAACGCAGCAGTAAATTACGCGCCTTCAGGAGTTCTTCCTTCGTGAGATTGTTTTGGCAACCATCCAATAATCCTGTAATGTCCACTCCTCTACTTGCAAGTTGTCCGCTTCCATTCGATCCCTGGCAACTTTGTATCCAAGAAATTTCTTCGCATGTTTAGAGTCGCTGAGGTTTAGGACCCTTATAAACGCTGCAGATGACGTTGTCACAACCGTGCGAGCTGTTATCCACGGTTGATTACCATCAATTTTTTTACTAATACGCAGCGATGAGATCCTCGTCCTGCATAGTGTGGTAATTTTACAGGAACTAGGGCTTGCGATCTTGGTCGAGGAATGGTCCTTCTGGCGCAGTAGACTTGTCCACTTACGCCACCTTCCATTGGCACTTCATCAACTCCGAATTTCAGGACTCCGCCTTTCAAGTCGATTTTGCAGCCATGTTTTCTCATAAAATCCAATCCAATAATGCAATCGTCGATGATGTTAGCAACGATGACTTTGTGCCAGTAGTTCTTTTCCCCAATTTGCACTGCCACTCCTTGCTCCCCCAGGACGGAAATGTACTGGCCGGTAGCCGTTTGCAGCTGAAGATGCTTGGGTTGGACTAGATGATCTCTGGTTAAATGTTTCAGTAGCCGAGAACTGATCACAGTCCGAGAAGCTCCGGTGTCTATAGTAAGGTGACATGGAATTCCACCAATTTCTCCTTTGACGACCAGACTGTTCCCATCATTCACCTGTGAGATCATAACTGGGACATTTTGACCACCAGCCAGCACTCGTCCCTTAGTCCTGGCTTCTACTCGTTGCCCTGATGCGGCTCTAATGCATCAGAGCCTGCTGGCCTCTCCGTTGGGCCTGTTGTATCTCGTTGTATTCTATTTCGTTTTGGGCAACTAGATTGTATGTGCCCGCGTTCTCCACACCAATAACACCTTGGCCCAAATTCACGGCGAGGAGCAGTTGGCTCCCTGGCTGAAACCTCTCGCACCCTAAAAGGCGTGGGCAACTGCATCTTTCACGCTCCCATGATGTCCTAGTCGCACAGCAGCTCTGACTTCTAAATCACGGATTCCATCGATGAAGGCCTGTACTAGCATGCTGTCCACAAATGAAGCCGATGCACTTTGGTACGCTTTCCTGACCAACTTTTCTATTTCCAGGGCCCACTGTTGTAATGACTCATTACGTCCCTGGGCTCGATCCTTGAGCTGAGCTCTAAAGACGTGCTCGTGATGGCTGTCACCATAACGTGCCTCCAAAGCTTCAAGGAGGCGGTCGTAAGTCCTGTCTTTCCCCAGAGCTTCCAGCACGGTGAGGGCTTCATCTCGAAGTGCCAAAGTTAGAGCCGTCTTCGCCTGGTCCTTGTTCCAGCCATTCGCCTGGGAAACTGACTCAAATTGGAGTTTATAGGCCGTCCATGATGAAGTTCCATCAAATGGAGGTACTTTAAATCTTCCAGCTACCGGAATAGATGTCTCAGGTCCACAGGTACCGTTGACCACTTTGATTTCTAGCTTTTTCACTTCATTTCTTATGGTCTGGAGGCGATTTTCGTGGTCCTCAACTTTTTCCTTGACGGCATCCAATTTTTCTTGAACCTCCGTCATTTCCTTTTTCCATTCCGAAGCGGCTTCTCGTACCTCTCGGAGAATTCTATCGGATTGCTCCTCTTGGGCTCTGGATTGTTCCTTTTGGAATTTCTTCTGACTAAGTAGTTCATCACGGATAGCTCTCGATTGTTCCTCTTGAGTTCTGAAACGTTCCTCTTGAGCTTTAGATTGTTCTTTCAAGAGGATCAAGATTGCGTTCAGGTCAAAGTCCGGCTTAACTGACGCTGTTATAGTACCCGGTGCGGTAGCGGTGGACGTACCGGCGGCAGCCGCAGAATCCTCAGCTACAGTCTGGCTTCGGGTTTTGACACCCTCCTGCTCTTGATCTCGCGGAGTTACTGGCATTTTCTATCCCACTTCTGACACCAAATGTTACGTACGTGGGGGTAGGTAACTGATAGAAATATCGTAAACTGTAAACATAGTCGCAAACTGTCCGCCTGTGCGAGCGCCACGCTTCCAAGTCGCTCCGCACTTAAAAATCGGAAAAATATTTTAATCGCGTAAAACATCGTTGGAGTGCCGGCGCACTACGGCTACAGGCGGGTGAAAATTTTCAAAATTGGTTCACGGTGTTCGACCATTTTTTTCCCGTGTATAGTGACTTAAAGTGTGTGTTGACGGAACTGCGGGAAATAGATCTACGAAGACCTGATCTTTCCAGCTCCGAGGTTTGCCCAAGGATTACTCAGTAAGTCAATACACACCCCATCCCGTCAGGTGACTCGCCGGATTATCGCCATATTTCCGACCATCGGAATAGCGATACATTTTGTACCGGGGCACTTCGACGCATGTTTTACGCCCATCAAACCACCCCACCCTTTCCCTCAACCCCTTTGAAGACTCACAGAGCTCCAATAAACATCTGGAGCAAAGTACCAGACATCCAGGAGCAACCAGAGAGACTCCACAGGGCCACATAGCTTAATTATTATTTTTTGTAATTTTATTTAGACTCTTAGTTTGTTTAGTTCTTGATAACTGATCCCTTGTAAATTTCTCTACCCCAACCTCCCTTAGCAACACGTCCCAAAATTCACAAAATTCCATTAATTTATAACTAACACCAGACGCCGCGTGATTTGACAGTTGTAGACCCCTCGCTGCCCAGTCATAGACGGCGCAGAGGGCTCTAGCTAGCTGCACAGTAGCGCGGCCGACGCAACTAGATCAATTTATTGCACCATCCGACGCGACGGCACGAGCCGCCGACCGGCGGTCGACCTCGTTTCTAGTGGCTGACGCTTCAGATAGCTGACAGCGCTGGTATCGGCTTCGACGGCTTCACTTCACGGGGAACAATTCCCCCCTCTCCCGGATTCACATACCTCACCCCCGCGGCCCATAACTCGGGATCAGGAAGGAGTAGGACCCCCGTGTTTGGGCTTAAAAGAACCAGCAGGTCAAGCCCTTTAAATTGGCTCGTACAGAAAAATCGCCCTCCAACATTTTGGCTCAAAGTCCCCAAACACCACCTCCCCCCTCAAATCAGCCCACTATCCAACCCCTTCTCCCCTTAAACTAATCCCCCCAACTTAACAGCCCTAATAAAAATGCCCCCCAAGCCCACCCCCCCCCCACAAAGAAGGCAGCAAGGACAGACGAATCCACGAGCAGGACTCAGGCACCTCCCGCAGCGAAAAAAAGCCCCTCTTCGGTCAAATCGCTAAGGGAGAAAGTCCTGCAAAAGGAAACAGCGGCAGCAGTGGCCAAAGATCCAGCGCCAGCCCCCCCCCCACTCCGGACCCCGATGACATCGCGGACATGGAAAGACTTGAGTCCTACGTCGGGGATAGCACATCCGGGCGAGACCTAGACGAAGGGAACTCAGAATGCTATTCCAATGCCTCGACGAGGACCTACCGCAGATGGTGTTATCTCAAAACCACCACCTACTGGGAGGCCTAAACGTGAACCCCGATCAGATAAAACTCCGGTACCGCAGGAAAGCTCGAAACCCGCACTGCTGTCATCTGGTGTTTGAGCTTCCACCGGCGGACGGTTAGCGATTTAACGGGTGTCAAATTTATAATTTATGTGTTATAGCTGATTAAGACTTAACCGTCCATTTAATTGTTGGTGAACTCGGCCCTTATACGTACATTTGTCCGAATGTAACAATGTTTTTTTCTACATTTATAAACAGCAATAAACGCAACCATGTACAGTATTCCCAGCTTCCTAATAGCTTTCGGCTGGCTACCGCTATCACACTTGCGCTCGCAATTGACAGTATATTTGTCACTTTTTGTCACTGTCAGACGAAGATTGCCGATCGCTATTAAGAAAACTAAGTGCCCTGCCAAGATGCATTGCGCTAACTAACGTTTCTATTCGTTTTGTTTTTAATCCAACTCTTCACTGGTAGATCAAGTGACTTTTCGTATCACGTGATCTACCAGTGACACAATTGCACTGTAGAGCCGCTGGCGATGTTCATGAAACGATACTGACTGCTGCTTGATGGCGGCGAGCGCGGCGGGCGCGTGCTGCGCGAGCGCCAGCACGGCGGGCAGCGGCGCGGGCGCCGGGTACACGCGCTCGCACACGTGCGACAGCTCCGCGTTGCTGAACGCCGTGGACACGTGCACCAGGACCTGCGGGGAGGGGGGTACTGTCAGTCATCGTTTAGAGCACGGCGGGCAGCGGCGCGAACGCCGTGTAGTGACGCACCTGCATGTTGGGCATCTTGTCGCACAGCTGCATGATGCTGTGAAGTGACGCACCTGCATCTTGGGCAGCGTGTCGCACAGCTCTATGACGCTGTGTAGTGACGCACCTGCTTTTTGGACAGCATGTCGCACAGCTCCATGACGCTGTGTAGAGACGCACCTGCATGTTGGGCAGCGTGTCGCACAGCTCCATCACGCTGATGATGCTGCGCACGTTCTGGTCGACGGCGGCGCTCAGCTCCTCGTCAAACTTGAGCGTCGCGGCCGAGTGAAACACCACTGACACCTGGACAGGGGCACAGACAGACAAACTATTAAGCAGATCCAGCAAGCTTCATCCTAGACTTCATCATCATTGACCATCGTGAGGTAATGGTAAATCGCTGATCATTCCGGAGGGGTTATTATGACGACAACCGAAGTGTCCTTATCAATAAGTGGCAATCTGGACTTGACAAAAGCAAGTGGAGCTAACCCCATGTGCTTCTGTGTAGTCCACCAGAGTAAATACTCTTTAACCGAACAATTGTCCTCGCGTGTGATATCCATGGACTTGTTTCTCTAATAAAATCATGGTGATTGTCTAAAACTGGACATTGGCGAAATAGGTTACACCTTGTTAAAACAAGGAGTGAAGTGAAAGCCATTAATTAAGAAAAACAAGGGGCAATCTGTGCAATATAAGATAATATTAGATAAGGCCTTACGTCTTGCAGCTGCGCGGCGGCGCCCGGCGGCAGGCCGAGCCCCGGCCGCGCCACGTCGCCCTCCAGCGCCACCAACTTCTCCAACTGGCCCGGGCAGCGCTGGCGGACCACCTCGAACACCTGCACACGGAAATGAGCTTTATTCTGTACTAGCCACCCGCCGGCTTATGTGAGGTTTTCGTAACACCCGCAGATAACCCAGACTTTATTGTAAAAATCTTACCCGAAAAATTTGCCGTGTGGTTGCCGGGTTAGAATACTCCATGTCTTCCCGTGGATGTCGTAAGAGGCGACTAAGGGAATAAAGGCTTGTAGTATTGTTAGGCTTAGCCTGATTGTGCAAAATGTGGTTACAGAATTATTAACAAGATTTACGTTGTTGGTAATTCTGTAGCTGTGCCTACCCACTCTGGGGAATGAAGGCGTGAGTTGATGTACCTATGTATGTGTAGGAAGAGAGAGAGAGAGTCGTACCTGCGAGTCCTTGAGCGCCTGCAGCCGCTGCGCCGGCGCCGCGCCCTTCTTGATGCGCAGTAGCAGGTGCAGGCGCGCGATGTCGGGACACGTGAACAGCAGCCGCTCCACCAGCACCTGCGGCAGGAAGGCATTTTTCAAGCCAGCTTTTCGAAAAAAATCTAAGCCCTAAAAAACATTGACGGGAAAGTATTTAGGAGTATGACTGGCCACCTTCAGTGATGGAGAGGCACTAGAAGAGGAGATATCACTTGTATAGAATGTATGGCGCAGCCAACATCCAGCTCCGACTTTTGTTGTTGGACAGAGAATTTACTTATAGTAAGAGTACGAGTATCAGTCACTTAATGGCCTGTTGTTTGATCGATAGTAGTAACTAATGGTCAAAAAACGTTACTAATGGTTAAAATCTCAAGGAACTGTGTCAAATTTTCGATTCCTTTTTCGAATTTTAAAATTAGTTGATTTAACTACTGATCAGACAACAGCCCTTCGAGAATAAGTTTCTCTTTAAAAAATATTTTTGGGTCAAGCTTTTGATGCTGACTGTACTTTTTGCTTGCAATAGTTATTTGTTATACAAGGGGGGAAAGTTGTATTTTACCTGCGAGTGTTCATTTGAAACACGAGCTAGCGAAAGGATTCTATGATTGGTATATGGTATATGGTTCAAAAATAGAATCCTGAGCGTAGCGAGTGTTTCAACACACGAGACGTAAAATAACTTTTCACCCGTGTATAACACAAAACTTTTCACCTCACTACAGCGAGGAAAATAAGCTCAATTCCGCATTTTGCACGGTTTCCCGTAATTCCACAGGTGTTAATACGTCTTTCGTCACTCGAATTACTCATTTTTAATAACAAAACAAACTAGAAAAACATGCGAATATTTAATGTTGACGCAAAGATGAAGGAAAACTGCTTTACTACCTCTATGCGTTGACGGCTTAATTAAAAAGTTTTGACTTAAGTTTTTTTTTATTTCGGATGCGTTTTGTTCGCACATCGACTTACTTGGACTGTCAGAACATTTTATCCGTTTTTACACCAAAAATGAAGGGTAATGTTGAATGCTGATATTTATGAATTTAAATAAAGTTGTAAGACTGCATTTAGTATTTTTTAACCGACTTCAAAAAAAGGAGGAGGTTCTCAATTCATCTGTTTTTTTTTTAATGTTTGTTACCTCAGAACTTTCGACTAGGTGAACCGATTTTGATGATTCTTTTTTTATTTGAAAGCTGGTGCTTCCCGATTGGTCCCATTTTTATCAAAATGAAGATCTGATGGTGGAATCCATGAGGAATCGACGGAACTCTTCAAAACTTATAGGCACACCTATAGCGATTTTGGTATTTTTCATTGTAACTCGTGTATTTGGTCTTGGAAAGCACTATTTGGTGAAGTGGAACTGATGATGAAGACCACAGATGGCCACCGGAACTCCTAAACGGTATACATATATATTTCGATTAAGATAGTTGAGCGACTATGACGAAGCATATTTAGGTTTAAATATATGACTATGACTTTCCCACGGCGTTGCTTGCGGCGAGATTGTAATGTTTTATTGTTTCTTATTAATTGAGAAGTGGGAGAATAACAGCATAATTATGATCACTAAAAAGTATAAAATAAAAATAAAGTTAAAAAAAACAAGAACCCGCCTTCAAAAAGCAAAAAATAACTTCTTTAAAATGGTAGGTAAACAGGTCAGTCCAACTGAAGTCGGCGTCCAACAATATTTTAACCAAAAGCAGACTTCAGTTGGACTGACCTATTTACCTACCATTTTAAAAACGTTATTTTTTGCTTTTTGAAGGCGGGTTTTTGTTTTTTTAACTTTTTACTCGATGCAATTCATTAATTGTGATATTAAAAATTCAGCTGTTTTAACGTTTTACGTTTTGTTAGCTGTCAAATATCACTAAAGCTGCCTTCAAATGTCAAAACTCTTTCTTCACATGTGGATAAAAAGCGATTTTCTCAATAGATATCAAACAAACAAAAAGGGCTTTCCGAGCTAGTGAGATGAAAAGTCATTATCTGCTTATTAAGATCAAACTAATGAGTCCCAACACGGTGGGTCTACGTTAAGTATAGCGGAGACCCTGTCGCCACCTTCCGACTCCATCATCAGACCAACTCCTAGATATATACGAGTAAGAGCTTGTAAAATCATTGTAGTGTTAGGTGGTGTCGCATGACTCGCTAGGCTCAGCATCGCGGAAAGTTTTCTTTGCTTTGCTCTGAGTTGAAAATATTGTCCTCATCGGAAATATATAATTTTACTCGTTTGTTATACAATCAATTATTTTTTATGGCAATGAGAAGGCACGCGAGCACTCGGGCTACCTGATAGTAAGTGGGATCTGAGACCCATAGACATTTGACATCTCAAGACTACAATCTCAAAACTGCAATCCTAAGACTTCAAATGCGTTGCCAAGCCTGAGGACTAAGATGGAATGCCTTTAAGCTAATAATAGTCGTGTCCCTACACCGGAACACAGCAATGCGAACACTGCTGCTTGGCGGTGGGTTAATGCGTAAGATGGTGGTAGCGATCCGGACGGACCCTGCTCAAGGTCCTACCACCACTAAATTATTATTCAGGGTGGAAGGCAACTAGCTAGCTCTCGTCTTCTAGACTTTCACAAATTTAAAAAAAAGTTCCAAAATATTTAAATATTCCGTTGTTGTCGTTGTTGTTGTTGTTATTTGTACCGTTTAAGAAAAACCTGACGAAATTATTAATTAAAAAATGTTATTACAGTACGCAAGATTTTTTAAGTGACATCGATCTATAAATTCATTATTATTATTGGCCAATTGACATGTATACATTTAATTATAAGGATTGATGAGTATTTATTCGTTCACTTGATTTTTTTATTTTCTTTTGTACTTGTATTTTAATATTTTAAAATGTTACTGCATCTACGTGACATTAATATTTGTATGCCAACAGGCAAAACATAGTGATACATGCTGTATTTTTTCCTCCACCTGTATTTCTCTACCTACGTTTTACAAATAAATAATTCTGATTCTGATTCTGATTAACGTTTAACCATTTTTTATGCTTGTAAACTGTTTTTTTTATGTGCCAAATAAATTATTTTTCATTTCATTTTTTTTATTTCATTTAAACTATTAAGGTTCATGAGATACAGCCCGCTGATAGACAGACAGACAAACAGCTGAGGCTTACTAATAAGGTCCCGTTGGCACCCTTTGGGTACGGAACCATAAAAATCACCCTGTTGTCCCTTTCCACCCTGTATAATCCATGTACTGTATGAATATATAGATGGTGAAGACGACAGAGATGATGAAGTTGCTAATGACGAAGACGGTGAAGACGGTATAATTGATGATGATGATGAGGATCACCTTCCCGAGGAAGCCGGTGGCGCCGGTGATGAACACGGAGCGCCCGGCGTAGAACTGCGGCAGCAGCGCGCCGCCCTGCTCGGGCGGAGCCTCCATGGCGATCTGGTTGATGTCTGTAAGAGACAACTTACCATTAACCACAATAAAGAAGTTAACATTTTGATTTCTAGATATTTTAAGTAGTACGGTCACGGACGTTAATTTGCTACCCATTTCAAAGAAAATCTGCTTGAAGATGTCATTGTCAATAGAGATGACAAGTAATTGTTAAATTGACAGGAAACTCGACCTTATTGCTTTAGAATGTCAGATTTGGAACTAACGTCTGTTCATTCTTACCTGTCTTATATAGTAAACAACTTTCTAACCTCAAAATTAACCTTTTTTGGCTAAAACTGCTCTTTTGTCGTACTTAAATAAAGTAAACTGGCGTCGGCGTCGAGACCCTTGGCCTAGCGCTCAAAGCCTTTTAAAGGAATTGTCAAAAACACTCATTGACGTCACTGGAGAACCGAAGAGCTGGCAGTGTCCTCGCTCAACGAATTAACGACATTCAACGAGGAAATGCTGCCAGCATCGTTGGATTTAAAGTATTAAAATTTTAAGATTATTATTTTAAGATTTAATCTAGTAAGATTTAAAGTTTCAGGATACTTTTATATCTTAGATTTAGTTGTATTTGGGCGTTTTCCAAAAAAGTGTACATGAACTTTTTTTCCATAATTCGTTTTTTTTTTGTTTTTCCTACTCAGAATCGTTGATACTATCGATCCTCATACAAGAAAAAATGTGTCCCAAATATTCCATTCCAGATCGTCACATTTTTGTATGCAGTCTTTTTTTATCTACGAGTATATGGTCGTGACGGACCGGAAGAAAAAACTTACATAGTAAAATCTGGGACACTTTTTTCTTGTATCAGGATAGACAGTATCAACGATTCTGAGTAAGAAAAACAAAAAAAATACGAATTCTGGAAAACAAAGTTAATGTACACTTTTTTTGGAAAACGCCCATTTAAGTTTAGTTTTAGTTTTAAATTTCAGTTAAGCGGGTGATCGACTGGCGAGTAAGAACGCCGTACTTGGGCATTTCACGAAAAAGGTTCGTTTTGCCTAATGTTAGACCGGTAGAATCTAGTATATTTCTAAATGATGAGTGTTTGGAGATGGTGGACAAGGCGCTTTTCTTAGGGATAACTATAGACAAAAACTTGCAATGGAGTCCCCATATAGCAGTACTAGCAGGTAAATTAAGTTCGGCAGCTAATGCTGTTAGGAAAATCAGGCAACTTACCAATGTTGAGACAGCTCGCTTAGTTTATTATAGTTATTTTCATAGTGTTATGTCGTACGGTATTCTGGTTTGGGGAAAAGCTGCTGACATACAGACTATATTCGTGTTACAAAAAAGAGCCATTCGTTCCATATATAACCTAAACTCCCGTAATTCCTTAAGATTACTATTTAAAGAAATTAGTATTTTGACAGTAGCGTCACAATTTATTTATGAGAATATTATTTATGTCATTAAAAATCAAGACTCTTTTGTTAAGAATTGTGATATACATAATTTGAATACAAGAAATAAAAATAAAATTGCTATTAAAAAATTTCGTGTCCGTAAGGTATATAAATCATTTGTTGGTCAATGCATTCATTTCTATAATAAATTACCTGACGAAGTTTTAAAGTTATCATTTCCAGCACTTAAAAATTACTTGAAAAAGTCGTTGATGTCGAAAGCTTATTATAGGGTCGAGGACTATCTAACAGATAAAAATGCTTGGCCTAAATTAAACACCTAAATAACTTAGTAATAGCTTAGTCAGGAAAATATCTAAACATTGTAGGTATAATTATTGTCTAGGGGACACGGTTTCTGTAGGAGAATGTATCAAAACTATGTGGTTGTTTTGCACCGTCATGGGTAAGTATATGTATATATATATATATATATATATATATATATATATATATATATATATATAATTATTATTATTACTATTTAAGAGTTCATCTGAACATACTGAGTTTTGACACATTTTCCTGCTCAACTACGCATGATATATATATTTTAATGTTAAATTCATTGTTTTATATAATGCTAGGTTAAGTTCTATAATTGTATAAGTAATTTTTTAAAAAAACGACTGACTGTTGAGTTTCTTGCGGCGTTTCTTCTCAGCATTGGTCTCTTGCGAAGCGCTGGTAGATTTTTGACGTGTAAAAGTGCCCGTGCGGCCTACTTACTGAATAAACATCTTTTATCTTTTATCTTTTATCTTTATCTAAAAGGGTACCCAATTAGGGACTTAAATTAACGAATTTTAACTTTGTCAGTTTTGTGACGAAAATTATCGACGGCCGCCAAAACTGACAAAGTTAAAGTTCCTTAATTTAAGTCCTTAATTGGGTACCCTTTTTCGTGAAAATGCCCAAGTACGGCATAACTACGGCGTACTTACTCGCCGGTCGATCACCCGCTTAACTGAAATTTAAAACTAAAACTAAGCATAAATGGGCGTTTTCCAAAAAAAGTGTACATTAACTTTGTTTTCCAGAGTTTTTTTGAGTTGCTTGTTTCTATATTATTAATTATTATTCTTAGTCTGCGCGTAGCGTGCCTATTTCTATTGTTCATTGTTGAAGATTTTTTTGGAAAAACGGTTGAAAAACACCACTTCTTATCTCACTCTGTAACTGTTTTTTCTTGTAAGTAATTGTATAAGTACCTAGTAGTGTTTAACAATGTACAAGTTGCAGAACATTCTCAGAAGTTAACAAATCTTCTCAAGAAATTACTGAGAATATTATCGGAAACATTTGAGAGCATTGCGAATGTTCTTTTCATACAAAAGGGGATTGGGTAAATTTGTTTGAAGAATATTGTCATATTTTTTTTCAGCGGCCACGTATGATTTTTACATAGTTATTTAGAGGACCTCTAAATACACACGGATATATATAATTTATGGCGTTAAATAATATCGGGGCGGAGATTTTAAAGATTTAAGTATTCAGTTCTGTGTACGAAAGTACGCCCAAGTATGAATATTTAAATATCTCGGCTCCGATGCACTTAAGAGTATTACATTAAATAACAAAATATGTTTCTTTTTAATAACTCTACCATAATTTACCACTTTTACGAATGGCCGCTCACCTTGAAAATGTATGAATTTTACAAATGACAACACTTTTACCCAAACCCCTTTAAGAATATTCTTAGAAACTTCCGAGATTTTCTCATAAGAAACTTTCACAATTTGTGAAGTTACTTTTCGGTACAATGCTAGGTAGTCGTGGTCAATAAAGATACAGATGTAGTGAATAATGTTTTGCCATCGTTTTTTGTCGGATAAGTTCGTATTGATCTTGCTTTCTCAATTAGCTTATCGGTGGGTACTAAAGTTGACTGGGACAGCAAGATAAACACGAACTTTACCGACAAAAACCGATGGCAGAACATTATGCACTACATCCGTAATTGTATTGTAACAGTCTTACACGATATATTTTTGCCAAAAATATAGAACGAAACAAGCCTCTTGAGTATTACCATTTTGAGTTGTTTTGGAGAATGCCTGGACTCCTAGAAAATAACCGAAAATGGTAATCCGAAACCACAGGGAAATAGTGAATAATGCGACCAGGGAAGTGAAAGCGGTTGAAACACTAGTAGAACTACCCGGTTATACATGTTACTAAATGATAAAATGCTTAAACTCTTCCGTAATTCATTAATGACGTAGGTTCATTAAAATCATTGTTTACTAGCTGACTAGCCTAGCTTACATTAGGGACTGCAACGAGCAAACACGGACTATCCGGTGCCGCTATCATGTAATAAATAAATAAATATCAGAGTAAATCTCACACCAAGTGACCTAGTCCCAAACGAAGCTCAAGGCTTGTACTATGGGTACTAGAACTACTAGACTATGATATAAATTCTGACATAAAACCATCCAAGACTCAGAAACAATTACTCGCGCTCACCCCACAAATATTTGCGCATACCGGGAATCGAACCCGGGGACCGCTAGCTTCTTAGGCAGGGTCACTACCAACTAGGGCAACGCGTCGTCCTCTTTAGGAACTTTTATCGTGTTTCGTAATATCTAAAGGGTTTACTTAAAATCACACCACCACAGCATCGTCTTAAATATTTTTCTACATCAAATAAACCTAGTTCTATAATTATCCGTCACAAAATAAGCACATCATCTACATAGGTATTATTTTCTGACTACCCGAGTTTTCACTTTTTTTAATACTTGGGGATTGTTTTCTTAAAAACAAATTACACATTTGTGACCTGTTGGATATGCTCTCCTATATGATCGATTTTAATCGACGCTGGGTTTTTGGTCCATACATTTTTTGGCATTATCCTTTGACGCTTGTATGTTTTACTGATTTTATGCTCAAGCAAAAATAAAAAAAATGAAAATAAGTTTTTTATCGAGACCCGCATTTTTATGATTAGTTCCTATTTTTGGCAGTAAATCCGCGGTAAAAACATATATTTAAAAAGAAAAGAAAACAGAGTTATCTATCACGGTTCAAAAGGTCTCCAACGTTAGGACGGACGGACGGACAGCGCAGGCATACAATAGGGTTACGTTAGGTTCCGTCTGAGCCCAGCTCAGGAGTACGTCACATCCACCCTAGCCCCCCCCCCCGACTAGACGTGGGATGCGTAAATGCATTTTTCCAACGTAAAAATAAGGGTCCCTTTGTGTACCTACTTTAAAAAAGCAAGCTTTAAAAAACCCGAACGTTGCTAACCACCTTTAAATCGTTATAAATCCTAAATGATCGTTCAAAATGTAAAATGATTTTAGAAACCTAAAGATGATTTTTAAATACCTACCTATTCAATGATACCCCATTTGTCATAGTTCGTCCATTTTTTTTTCTTTTTACAATTATGGCGTCTAGCTGCCGCCATATTGAATTTTAATTTCTGTCATGTCTTTAGTGACGCTCACAAGACTAAGACAAATCGATTGACATAAGAATCATCAAAATCGGTCCACGCGTTTAGTTTCTAGAGCGCCACAAAGGAACAAACATACATATATAGGCTGATAATTAGGGACACTCATAAAATAAGTAAATAAATAAATCAACGGTCAGCAACAGGCGGACCGCGGTCCGTTTGCGGACCGCGAAAGGTCGAACCTTGGACCGCCAAATATTGTAATGTATTGCATACCAAGTATAAATTAATACATAGATAAGGTATACTATACCTTTATTAATTGAAATAATATTTTTAAGCCACATAGAATCTAACTTAATATTTTTGTTTTTATCTGGACCTCGTTGAAATTTTCCCACACTATCCGGACCCCACCTAAAACTACTTGCCGACCCCTGAAATAAATAAACACATTACCCTCCTCCTTCGGCAGTCGGGTAATTAGCAATAAGCAAGTTTTAAAAAACCCGACTGTTGCTGACCAACTTTAAATCGTTATAAATCCTAAATGATCATTCAAAATGAAAAAAGATGAAAGAAACCTAAAGATGATTTTTAAATACCTATTTTAAATATTATTTTGTGACATCCTAGGTGCTTGCTTAGGTAGAAATTAAGATATTTGTCTTTTCGATAAGCATTGGACGAAAAAAATATTCGGGATGAAAATTTTACTTTCATGATAATAACGAAGTAGTAAACGAAGTACATAGGCATTTTGTGTCATCTCTGTCCATGGGAATCATTATTTTTAACCAGTACCTATCACGTCGCCCGACTACCTCTAAAATAATATTACAATAGGTTAAATATGTGTTATGATAATATTTTTAAACTTTAAATTAATTCTGGCAGTTTTCTTTTGACTTGTTCAGCCACAAATTGTTGAATTTCTGAAAATACAAGTGACAGAAGTGACACAAAACGCAATAATAAGCTTTATAGGTGCGACTGTACCCACAGGCAAGAAATAAGCATTTTTGAAACTTATGACCCCTAAATAGCCCAGCGCCATCGGTCCTTCTACCTATTCCGATCACTGC